>JAAGEH010000426.1:18479449-18525652 GCA_011751065.1 Lasiurus cinereus
ATATATATATATATATATATATATATATTGATTGATTTCAGAGAGGAGAGAGAGACAGAAACATTAATGATAAGAGAATCATTGATTGACTGCCTCCTGCATGCCTCCCACTGGGGATCGAGCTCGCAACCTAGGCATGTGCCCCTGACTGGAATCGAACCCGGGACCCTTCAGTCCACAGACCGAAGCTCTATCCACTGAGCCAAACCAGCCAGGGCACCTTTCTCTAAAAATTAATGAAAAAAATATCCTTGAGTGAGGATTAAAAAATATATATCCTATATAATAAAAGGGTAATATGCAAATAACTGAATAGCAGAACAACCAAACAACCTATCAAAGCATAATATGCTAATTATATGCTAAGGCTGCTCAACTGCTCACTATAATATGCACTGACTACCAGGGGGCAGACAGTCAACTGGTCAACCAGTCGCTATGATATACACTGACCACTAGGAGGCTTATGCTCTAATAAGTAGGTTAGCTTGCTGCTGGGGTTTGGCCGATGGCTGATCAGGACAGAGGGAAGACAGGCCAGACACACCCTGGAGCCTTCCTTCAGTCCCTCCCCAGCCCATAGTGCACCAATGGGGTCCCTCAGCCTGGCTTGCACGCTCTTGCAATCCAGGACCCCTCAGGGGATGTTGGGGAGCCAATTTTGGCCTGATCCCACAGGCCACTGCCATTGAGAGGGTGCCAGACACAGGGCTCATGGCTGGCATGCACTGCTGCGGCAACGCAAGCCTCTCCAGATAGGTACTGATAGGGCGCAAGCCTGAGGCAGGCACAGTAGGGCCAGGATAAGCAGGAGCGGCAGGTAGGAGCTGCAGGTGGCATTGGACTTTGGGTTTCGGCCCAATCCCTGCAGGCCACCCAGAGGGACTCCACCCATGCATGGATTTGTGCACCGGGCTGCTAGTGTGTGTGTGTGTGTGTGTGTGTGTGTGTGTGTATGAACTGTGCTTTTTTTCCCTAGTCTCTTCATTTTACAAATACACACAGAAAAAAATGGCTAAAATGAAATCATCAATGCTAAATCATTTTAATTGAGTGCATACTTAAATGAAATTAGTATTTTTGGAAGACAGTGTCTTTACCTGCTATAAAGAGCACAGTTACCCACTTGTGAACAGTATTTACAGGTTTGCTGTTCCTCAATTATTTGTGGCAAAGGCATAAGCTCTGTCTTCTCCTTGCCAGTAGCAGGTTTGCTAATACGATGAAACAAAAAGAATGCCATCTGGTTTCTTAGTTTTAATAATTCTATGGGAAGGGGGAGAAAAAAGAAAAATAAATTAATTCAGTCATTCATTCAGTCTATGGGGAGCGAAGGACAGGTGTCTTTTAAGAATTAAGTTTATTATATATCTTTTCCATTGCATAAATAAAACTTCCAAATTTAAAAACATTAAAAAAAGTAAAGAACAACATTCATTTTTCCCACTACTCTAGAATAACCACTCTTAACACTTTGGTATGATTCCTCCAATTTTTGTTCACTTGATAAATTCTTTCAACAATCATGTATCTCATAATTAGTACAAATTGTGAAGTTGCTGCTTTATTCGCTGAATGCTAAGGATAAATACAACTATCTAGAGTATAGGATAAGAAATTAAAGTTTTAGCCAAAACTGGTTTGGCTCAGTGGATAGAGTGTCTGCCTGGGGACTGAAAGGTCCCGGATTTGATTCTGGTCAGGGGCATGTACCTTGGTTGCGGGCATATCCCCAGTGGGGGGCGTGCAGGAGGCAGCTGATTGATGTCTCTCTCTCATCGATGTTTGTGGCTTTCTATCTCTTTCCCTTCCTCTCTGAAAAATCAATAAAATATATTAAAAAAAAAAGAAGAAATTAAAGTTTTATATGATAAAATTTTAAAAAGTTGCCGAAACCGGTTTGGCTCAGTGGATAGAATGTCTGCCTGCAGACTGAAAGGTCCCGGATTTGATTCTGGTCAGGGGCATGTACCTTGGTTGCGGACACATTCCCAGTGGGGGGCGTGCAGGAGGCAGCTGATCGATATCTCTCTCTCATCAATGTTTCTAACTCTCTGTCCCTCTCCTTTCCTCTCTGTGGGAAATCAATAAAATATATATAAAATTTTTTTTAAGTTAATGTTTTCAACTATACTGTGTATCATTAAAATTCTTTAAAAAAAATACCATAACTACAAATTAAAATCTGTATTAGGCCTAGCAAGTATAATGAGCTATGGTCAGATATAAATACAGGCACATCTTATCTCATTGTGCTTCACTTTATTGCACTTCACAGATTTTGTGTTTTTGACAAATTGAAGATACCTTACGCCAGCAAAAAGATTATGACTCGCATGATGTCTAGCATTTCTTAGTAGTAAAGCATTTTTTAATTAAGGTATACACACTGTTTTATTAGACATAATGCTACTGCACACTTCATAGACTACAGGATCATGTAAACATAACCTTTATATGCACTAAGAAACCAAAAAATTCGTTACTCGCTTTACTGCGATATTCACTTTATTGCGGTGATCTGGAACCAAACCTGCAGTACCTACAGGTATGCTGTATGTATCACTAACAGTTGAAGGAGGAAACAAACAAAACCTGGAGAAGTAAAAATGAGAGGAAACAGCTCAACCTCTTTTATCAAGATGTTTGGCAGGCACAGGGTACATCTGGCCAGTCTTGAGGTAGAGGAGCAGGCCAGCCTCCGGATCAGCTCTTCTCTCTTGACTCAGCAGTGTATACAGAACCAGCTGTGAAAACAGTGTACATTTTTTCCAATAAAACTTTAACTTTCTGCTTTTCCATATGTGGTATGCAATCAATACATAGTATAATTTTTAAATCAAAAGGTCAATTAAGCTATTTCCATTTTAAAAATTATGTTGATTTCACAGAGGAAGAGAGAGGGAGAGACAGAAACATCAATGATGAGAGAGAATCACTGAACGGCTGCCTCCTGCACACCCTACACTGGGGATCAAGCCTGCATCCCAGGTATGTGCCCTGACCAGGAATCAAACCCTGACCTCCTGGTTCATAGGTCAATGCTCAATCATTGTGCCATGCCAGCCAGGCTACAATGATGTTTTCTAAAGAGTGTCCTGTGTAGATGTTACATGAAAACAATGGCTCCATGGTAAATCAGATTTAGGAGATATTGTTAACCATAGCTGAAACAAATTGTATTACTTTAAGACTTTTCAGAAACTTTAATAGATTAATGTGCATCATTATATATACAAATAAACTTGGTTTCCCCAACTTACATGACCAAGGAATTAATATTTTTTAAAATATATTTTATTGATTTTTCACAGAGAGGAAGGGTGAGAGATAGAAACAGTGATGAGAGACAAACATCCATCAACTGCCTCCTGCACACTCCCTACTGGGAATGTGTCCACAATCAAGGTACATGCCCTTGACCGGAATCGAACCTGGGACCCTTCAGTCCACAGGCCGACACTCTATCTACTGAGCCAAACCAGTTAGGGCAGGAATTATTTTTTTTAGGAGCATCTGTTTAGACTGTTAGTTTGGCAACATAAACTTGCCAATATTGTCTAACAAGTTCAGCTGTTGTATTCTTTGCTGGAGAAAACTTTCTGCTGTAGCCATGTTTATACATGTATAAGACAATTTGAGTACTCTGAATGTGTCACAAATTGAAAAGTACTACTCAAACATTACCTAAATTGAACTAAAATATATCATGCAGACTACATTTTTATATCTATTAAACATTCAGTTTTCTTATTAAGATTTATATACCTGACTACGGTGTTCAATAGAATTTGATTCTTTGCCAGTTTTAAGTTCCAATGGCATTATTTTATATTTTGTTTTACATCCTCGATGAATTTTCACACCAACTGTAACATCTATCTTGCCCTTTAATCCAAACCTAGGGGACCAAATGCTTTCTTCAATATCCAATGACTTTATGACTTCAATATTACATGTTGCATTATCGTTACCACCATCACTTGGCCTAAAAACAAAACACAAAAACACTTAATTAGAACACTTGACTCACTTCTCCTCTGCTACCATTGACTTTCCACTCAAAGAATGTGAGGATGGGAAAAGATCTGTATAACTTTACAGCAGTGGTTCTCAAAGTGTATATAGCCCTGGCATCATCTGGGAACTTGTGATCAATGCAAATTCTCAAGCCCCGCTCTAGACCTACTCAATCAGAAATATTAATGGGTAAGGCCCAGCAATATTAATGGGTAAGGCCCAGCAATTTGTTTAACAAACTCTCCAAGCAATTCTGATGCACACTCAAGTTTAGGAACCAGTCCTATAGGCTCCAACTCATGTAACATACATTTTCTTGTATCTGTCCCTTTCCGTTCATTGCTATTACAATCTTCCCACCCTGGCCCTTACTTCCTCAGGCCTGGATTACTACAAGTCTTGCTACTTAAAACTGCTAGAGCCACAATACCAATCTGAATATTCTGCTATATAATTAATAAACAGCTTGATATATAATTGCTTGCATGTGGTTGCGCCCTAAATAGCAAAGGCTATGATCCTTCATGTAATGCCATACTAACCTGGTAAAAATAAGTTTGATCATCCAACACTTACACCCCTGTGACAATCCTGGAGAGACGAAAATAACTTTTAAAGCTTTTTACACTTCTCTTATCTAAGATTTACTTATTTTTAGAATAGTAAGTCATTCTGCAGAAGAAAATTCAGATAAGAGCTAACTTTCATTAATCCTATTTTAGACTCAATACCATATAAAAAACTAGAAATAGAAATCTTACATGAAAAGGATATATTTTCTAGTAATAAAGCATTTTATATCATACTAAATTGATATTTAAAAAGTATAGCCGAGACCGGTTTGGCTCAGTGGATAGAGCGTCGACCTGCGGACTGAAAGGTCCCGGGTTCGATTCCGGTCGGGGGCATGTACCTTGTTTGCGGGCACATCTCCAGTGTGGGGTGTGCAGGAGGCGGCTGATCCATGTCTCTCTCTCATCGATGTTTCTGACTTTCTATCCCTCTCCCTTCCTTTCTTGTAAAAAATCAATAAAATATATTTAAAAAAAAATAAAAAGTATAAGAGCCCTGGCCAAAGTGGAAAGATACTCAGGACTGTAATTTGTAAAATAAGCAAACAAAAAGGCTAGTGGCAATAACTCAATCTCAAAAAAGCTTTCATTCAAAATACAGAACAGAATCCTGGTCTAAACGTATGAACCATATAAACAAAGTGGTTTCTTACAAAGAGAGCTGCATCTGCGGGAAGTCAGTTGAAGTATGTTTATGTATGAAATCTCCAGCCCACTTAGAAAATGAAGGAAGATACTCTTCTACTTCTTGTTTTACTTCATCTTGATTCAAATTTAAGCGGTACCTGTGAAGTAAAAGAATACACGTTAAAGCGTAAACATGAAAATAGTACAGAAAGACAAAAACATCCAAATAAGCAACCCAAGTACCTATGGACTAATAGATAAACAAAATATGGGCTATACGTACAAAGAGTTATTATTCAGCCTTAAAATGGGAGAGCAGAGCCCTGTCAGTCCTCTGAAAGAGCTAGGTCAGCCAGGAAGACAAAATGAGCAGCCCAGCTCTGCCAAGAGCATCTCCTGAGCAGACTAGGAACCTCAGCTTGAGAGGTAAGCTGAAATCCCTCAAGCCAGGGAGCAACTGCTGACACTTGTGTCCCAAACGATCCCATATTCCGTCTGACAGAGGCAAAGGTTGTCCTTGCAAAAGACTGTTTGAACTCTGGCAATTTCCAGTCGATAACAGAGGATGCAGGAGAGAATGTGGGGAAACAAGGACTTGGGTATTGCTGGCAGAAATGTAAACTGAGGCAATGCCTATACAGAGCAATTGGGCAATACATATCAAAACTGTAAGTGTACCCAGACTGGGTCCCATGCAGGAGGGGGCAAGATGCTATAAAGGACATTATTGGGCAAACTAAAAATGTGGACAGATCAGACAAAAGTATTTTGTCAATGTTAAATTTCCTGAAGTTTGATAACTGTGCTGTAGTTACATATAAGAAATTCCTTATTCTTAGGAAATACACACGTAAATATACATCATAGTTTTTTACCTCTGGGACATGAGCCCTAAGCCCAACTGGCTCAGCATCAGCAAGAATGTGTCATGAGTAAAGACCTTGGCCAGCAACAGGCTGCCATACCAGGCACTGAGGCCCCACACCCAGCTGTCACCACATGCCTGGCCCCAGTCACCACAGAGGGGTTAGGGGAGAAGAGGCCTGAAGGAAGAGTGAGCAAGGGCAGCTTTGCCCACTGCAGTGGGGGTTCCAGGATGTCCAGGACCCTGCTCAGCCTGCTCCATGGCTGGTGTCTTCATGGTTTACGGCCCATTACGTATTCCATGATGAATACAACTTAATCTTAGAATAAGTCTACACACACACACACACACACACACACACACACACACACACCAGGTGAATACGAACGAAGAGTACATGGATGTTCTCTGTACTACTCTTGCAGTTATTGTCTAAATTTAAAATTATTTCCAAATAAAAACATTTTTAAATGTGTAAATGTATATATCCTCTTCTAGCCCAACAATTCTACTTCTAAGTATTGAACCAATACATATGCCTGCATAGCTATGAAATAAAGGATGTACAAAGGTATTTATTATAGCATTGCTAATAAAAGCAGACTAAAACGCCACAGGGATGCTTAAATAAATTATGATATATCCGTATGATACATTATATGCCACTATTAATTAAAAATGAGATAGCTCAGCCCTAGCTGGTTTGGCTCAGTAGACAGAGTGTTGGCCTGTGGACTAAAGGGTTTGTGGGTTCGATTCCGGTCAAAGGCACATGCCCAGCTTGTGGGCTAGATTCTTAGTGGGGGTATGCAAGAGACAGTTGATCTATGATTCTCTCTCATTATTGATGTTTCTGCCTCTCTCTCCCTCCCCCTTCCTCTCTAAAATCAATAAAAAATATATATAAATAAAAATAAAAAGATTTAATTTTTAAGTGCACGATAATGTTCATAGTATACTACCATCTACATAACAAAATATAAATAAAAATACATACATAAATGTTTGAAATCTCTGGAAGGACATATAAGAAAACAACAGTGGCTGCCTCTGGGGAAAGGAACTGCATGATGAGGAAAATGAGGACAGAAAGGACTTATGTTTTACTGTACACACTCTTTTACTATTACAGTAGCATATGGTATACATGAATTTATACCCTATTTAGAAATAAGATTTTGCCGAGACTGGTTTGGCTCAGTGGATAGAGCATCGGCCTGCAGACTGAAAGGTCCCAGGTTTGATTCCGGTTGGGGGCATGTACCTTGGTTGCAGGCACATCTCCAGTGTGGGGCGTGCAGGAGGCAGCTGATCAATGTCTCTCTCTCATCGATGTTTCTGACTTTCTATCCCTCTCCCTTCCTCTCTGTAAAAAATCAATAAAATATATTTAAAAAAAAAAAAAAAGAAAGAAAGAAGATTTTTTAAAAATATCCTGTGCAAGTGACTGGCTTCAGGGCAATAATCAATCCAATATACAACAGATAAGGTAATCATTTGCTGATTAGGGTGTGACAAAAAAATTCAAAATGTGAAAAGCCAAGTGGCAAATAGGCAAAAAGTAGAACTCTTAAAGCAAAACCTTTATTAAATCTATTTATATTCTGGATGCTGTGAATGTGGTCATGAACAAGTGACAACTTCTCTGTGCTTCAGTCTCTTCATTTATAACGAGCTGCTATCAGACTACTCAAGATACGGTAAAAGCACAACCCAGTGCCGGACACGTGGCAGTGGCCTGAAATGTTTTACGGCACTAGGTTACACGTCATTGCTAACTCATTTGTGTGAAATTTTGGAACACATTTTTTCCCACATAAGGAGTGAAACATAGAATTTCTATCTGGGAAAATAGATTGATGTCAGAATCAAAATCATCACTACTAAAAACTGCAGTGGATGTCAAGGAAGAAACAGACGGCAGAACAAGCCAAACCCTCTGAAAGTAGTCAGTCACTCATAAAACGCCAGTGATTAACCATCTTGGAATATATTCATTATTTCCATTGTCACAAATGCAAACTAGGTCTCATCGCTGTTTTCAGAATGTTTAAGTGACTTCTGCGGCCATCAAACTAGCAAAGCTAGAATTTCAAACGAGGTCCGATTTCCAAACCTATACCATTTTCAGCATGTCACACTGTTTCTAAAGGTAAGGCAAAACGTTTTACACACACTCTGAAAGACTGTTGTACAGAAAATTCAGTTATTTTTAGCCAAAGAGTTCCTGTTGTGCAATTTTAGAAGCTCTTCACAGAACTGAAAGGGGGGACTGCAACTTTGGAATCTGCATTTTAGTGTTACACTAATTTACACTGAATAGTAAAATGGCCAAGTACCTTACAGATTTAGGAGAAGTTATATTGTAAAACTGTACCTCTTGTAACTACTTACATTTCTTTCAGATGCCTTATCTCCTGAACAGTTTGTAAAGCAAGTTCTTGTAGCTTTTCTGGGGCAAAGCTATCACTTATTGCTTTCTGAAATACTTCATGGAGAACAGTACCAATCAGCATTTGGCGTGTGGCTGGATCAGAGCTCTATTAAGAAAAAACACACAAAAATGTTTTATTTTACAACATATTAATAAACGTGAATGTATACTTATTACCTAATCTATTAAATGACCATAGCCAAAGTGTACTAGTAAGACAAATACCAAACTATCAACCAATGTATTTTTCTGGTGGGAAGAATTATAAGTGACTTTCCCTTTCTTTTTTTTTGTTAATTCTCACGAGAGGATATTTTCCATTGATATTTAGAAAGAGTGGAAGAGATAGGGAGAGACAAAGAGAGAGAAACATTGATTTGAGAGAGACACATTGATTGGTTGCCTCCCACATGTACCCAGACCCACACACACCAGCCTGGAATCAAGATACGTGCCCTTAACCCAGGACCCTTCGGTCCTCGGGCCCACGCTCTATATACTGAGCCAAACCAGTGACTTTCCCTTTCTTCTATTCAGAATGACCTGAATTACTTTACAAGTATGAGAGTGTTTTTTTTAAAACATTATATTTCTATTTTAAAAATTAACCAATATGAAAACATTTAACATATTCTCAAATATTTAATATATTCATTTCTAATTTCATTTTATAATTTATTGAAATAGAAATGGTCAATAAAGGCATAGCTCACAAATTCTTGAAAACAAAAGATATTATTGAAATATAAAATTTTAACTTACAGTAGAGATTTTTGGCAAGAAAGTTCTCTCTACTCAGAAAGTGTTTTTCAAGTAACTCTATTATTAACCAAAAACTAGATAAAGTCCACCAAACAATCCATCAGGAATTTTAAAAAACTTACAAAGGAACTTTTTGTACTATTTTTCTCAATTTGATGTTGAGTCTGAATTATTTCAAAATCAAAGTTTTTAATAGAATAATATGTAGGTCCACCTTATAATACACGAGTAAGAGAAAAGTTGATACTCTCCCACAACTGAAGAAAAAAAGTGGATAAACTAAACTACAAATAAGTAGCAACTAACACTATTAGAAAAAATCTACACAGGTATTTTGCCTTCTTTAGCTCTTCTTGCTTAGCTATAATTTTGGTTTTCTACATACATGTAGATTAATTATATAATTAAAACAATACTCTGGGAGGAAGAAACTTTTTTTAATCCTCACTTGAATATATTATTTTTTTAGAGAGAAAAAGAGAGAGAGAGAAACATCAATGCAATTAATTAGTTGCCTCCTATACAAGCCCAACCAGGGGCTGAACCCACAACCTAGGTATGTGCCCTGACATGGAATTGAACCTGCAACCTTTCTGTGTATGGGACAACGCTCCAACCAACTGAACCATTCGGCCAGAGCAAGAGTAAACGTTTAACCAATAAACACTCAGGTTCTGCCCAGGCTGGTGTTCCTCAGTGGTTAGAGTGTCGACTGGAGAACCAAAGGTTCAAGGGTTCAATTCCTGGTCAAGGGCACATACCTGGATTGCAAGTTCACTCCCCACCCCAGTTGGGGAACGTGTGGGA
Source organism: Lasiurus cinereus (assembly GCA_011751065.1). Taxonomy (NCBI): domain Eukaryota; kingdom Metazoa; phylum Chordata; class Mammalia; order Chiroptera; family Vespertilionidae; genus Lasiurus; species Lasiurus cinereus. The sequence continues at coordinate 18,489,537 of JAAGEH010000426.1, forward strand.
GGCAACCTGTCAATGTGTATCTCTCACATGGATGTTTCTTTGTCTTTCCTTCCCCCACCCCTCCAACCTCCCTTCCACTCTGAAAAGCAATGGAATCACATGAATTGATGTTTGGAAATATCTAGATGTATTAAATTTTTATCACTAAATTAATTTTCTCATCATTAGAATTATTTTATTAGTGTTGAACAAGATTCAAAAGAGTCAGGCACATGGCCTTGAGTCCCAGCACTGCCTCTTATTAGCTACATGACTTGAGCAAGTAGTCACTTAAAGTCTCTGAGCCTGATTTTCCTCATCTGTAAAAGGCAGCTGGTTCATACCATCTCCTCACAGCATTATTGGAAGGGTTCAGTAAAATAAAAGTGTAAAAGTGACTCCTGCCCTTACCCCTTCCTCCCACCCCGCTTTCCCTTGCTGCCCCGAACCCTCACCCCAGGTATATCACACTTCCCTCCCTCTCTTCCAGCATCGAAGAAAAAAAAAAAGGGCAGAATTGTACTACCCTTACAAGAAAGTGTAAAAGTACTCTACAAACTCTAAAATCCTGCAGAAACTTTAGCTGTTATATTACTCACCCTGAAAGTTTCACTGAGGACAGCTCTTCTCAGACATCGAATACTACTGGCTATGCTTGTGCCAGAAATCAGCATGTCTGGGTACAGAATCAAATATCCAAAATCTTCATCTATTATCCAAGTGTCTGATGAACAATCTCCCTCCAGATGAATGATGTCCCCCGGCTCCACTGGTACCGAGCACCTACAGATAAAGCTAAGTATCAACACTGCTTAGGTTCCAACATTTAAGCTTATTTAGGAAGCTTCAAAAATAAACAAATATGATGTCTGAAGAAACAGTGTTTCTAAACTTATGGATCTTTTAAAAAAATTCAATACCAAGATGCAGTCTTCTGAGTCAACTCTTAGTCACACCACCCTTTTCTACCTTTGAAACATACCTGAAAATACCCATGGGTTTTCCTTTAACCCCAGAAAGGAAAGCTGCGTTAGCATCATCCAAAGCTACCAAATCTTTAATGGTGTAACACAGAGCTCCGATTACGGTGATGTTTTAATAATTATCTTTCTTTTTTAATAATCTCATTCTTAAGACTTACATTGTATCTACATCTTCTATGAGTCTTGAGGCATGAAGCCAAACCCAATGTAGCAAGAATAAAACCATATGTATCTAGTTCATATCATCCAACTTGCAGCCTCGACAGAAAATCTAGGCAAAGTTAGACCTGACTTCGCTGCATCTCCCCGGTACCCCTCGCATACCACACTTTACTTGGGTAGGGAAATATAAGGTCAAAGAATGTTCTTATGCTGTAATTCGTTTTGCTCTTTATGAGAATATGAGTTTTAAACTGTAATCTTAAAACAGAAAGTACTGGGAAAAGGATGTAATCATTTAATAAGCCCCTTTGTCGTTTCAAATGACAATAAAAATCAACTTTTGGAATAAGGGACTTGACATGCTGCTGGGGTAACAGGCACAAGTTTTATGTGCAATTAGTTCAGGCTGAAAACTACCCCCTCTGTTAATAACTAAGTTATAGTGACATCCACACAAGCCCATGTGATGGGCTTTAAGATGGAACCCTTAAGAATCTGCCAGATCAGAGCTTGAAGTCACACAGAAATTACCAGTCATTCCTAAGTATGCACAGTTCTTTACAGCCTAGCGACTGAGAAGCAGTGATGGTGAGGTGCTTTTCGTGGCTTCCGCCTTCACTCTGCACAATATTGACTGCTAGCACCAGGTACCGGTTATCCACTCCTCGGCTCAGGACTGTTTTAGAAGAGGAAGCTTCCACCTTCTGAAATCTAAAGCATACACACAGTGTAGCACAAGCATGAAATAAGAAGCCATCAATCTCCTTTATCTACAGACCAATTTTTTGGGTTTTAATTTTTTTTTTTTTTTTTTTTTTTACTGATTTCAGAGAGAAAGGGAGAGGGAGTGAGAGAAACATCAATGATAAGAATCATTTGTAGTCTGCCTCCTGCATGCCCCTTCCTAGGGATCGAGCATGCACTCCCTGAATGTGCCCTTGACTAGAACCCAACCAGGACCCTTCAGTCCACAGGCCCACGCACTATCCACTGAGCCAAGCCGACTAGGGCAATTAAAAAAATTTTTTTTGCCGAAACCGGTTTGGCTCAGTGGATAGACTGTCGGCCTGCAGACTGAAAGGTCCCAGGTTCGATTCCGGTCAAGGGCATGTACCTTGGTTGCGGGCACATCCCCAGTAGGGGGCGTGCAGGAGGCGGCTAACCGATGTCTCTCTCTCATCGATGTTTCTAACTTTCTATCCTTCTCCCTTCCTCTCTGTAAGAAAATCAATAAAATATTTTTTTAATAAAATTAAAATTAAAATAAATTTTTTAAAGAGATGTTTGTTATAGAACTGTGAGCCGCAGAATTACATTAATCTTTAAACTAGGAGCAAGCATAGAAATCCATCTAGTCCAGTCTATTATTTAATGCAGGAAATCCTTCTATGAAATCTCTTTGGGAATCAACCAGCCCCTGCATTGTACAGAAAGCAAACCTAATACAGTAGCTCGTTCCTTCATAGAGTAACTCAGAAATATCTTCTAAAAAAAATAAAAGAAAGAAATACCTTCTATAATGGGCAAGCCAATATTACAATACGTTTATCCACTGATCCTAGCCACTGGAAAACTACGCAAAATAATCTCTCCTCTAGAAAATACTAAATTCCTCTTAAGTCTTTCCTGTTTGATTGCAGTAAGACTCCAACAGAGTCCGAAGTCATCATCTCTCCGATTATAACACCAAATGCTTTTCACATTACTTTAAATCTATCTTTGTCATCACCCTAGGTCCTATTATTTTGGAGCCTCCACATTCAACCCACAAATTTCCCAAGGCAGCTGGGACGCCTTAAGGATCTCCCAAACCCCAACCGCACAGATCCGTTACCGATAATCAGCATCAGAGTAACTGCTGTGGAAAAAAACCCCCCCAAGCCTGTGGGCCGTCCCCCACCCCACTCCCACCCCCACCCCGACACGTAAACCGAGATGAGGGTGCAGAGTTCTCCAACCAAACATGGAGAAAAGCCTCTCGCAATTCCCCTTTATGAAGACATTTAAACGGCTGGGACTCTCCACATTCGGGAAAGACGTGAAATCGGGGGAAATAATGAACCGCCAGACAGGGGAACGTCTCCCGGCTCTGGTCCGTGTGGCCCCCGGGGAAGCAGACCCCGCGCCGGAAACGCGTGCGGCGCCACCGCCTCTCCCGCTCCTTTCAAATCTCCCGCTTTGCTGCCGGGCCCTCCCCCGCCCGCTCCGCTCACAGCTCTGCGGGCGCAGCCTCCTCCCCGCAAGTCTCCTCCATCAGCAGCTCCAGGTCAACCAGCTGCTCCATTCCGGGCACGGAGACCGCCCACGCAGGCCAGGTAAAAGCGGGGGGACCCGTAGTCCCCGGAGAGAAAGCACCGCCGGCCCGCCAGGCGCCGCGCATGCGCCGACTCGCCGAGGCCCAGCGCCCTGCGCGGACGGCGCCTGCAGCGCGGGCGGTTCCTCGAGGAGCACCGCGCCTGGAACGCCGAGCCCGAGGCGGGGAGGCGGCTTTGTTTTCTCGCCTTCGGTTTTGGGAAACAGAGGCTTCATAAATCTAGCCCAAATTATATGCTCCCACCTATTCCCAGTGCACTGGAAGGTCATGGGTTCAATTCCCAGTTAGGGCACATGCCCGGGTTGAGGGTTTCATCCCGGCGGCGGGGGTGAGTGTGGGAGACAGCCAATCAATGTGTCTCTCACATCTATGTTTTTGTCTCTCTTCCTCCCTAAGATCAATGAAAAAAATATATATAATGCAGTTTTTTTATTTAAAAAATACCTGCAATCCTTTTTATTGATAACATAACAGATACATATTTTATATCTTTAAATTATCTTGAGATTTGATAACAATATTTAGCTACAGTGTAATCCAGAAGTGAAAATATACAAAATGGTTTTAGGAACACATGTATTTATACCTGCATGTATACACTTATAAATCATATAAAGATACATATTTATTTTAAAATAAACACTTTGAAAATGAAACCAGTTCATCTAAATTTTACCAAGGTGTGACAAAAAATCTTTTATGCAGAAGTAAAAACTGAAGCAGAAATAACACTTTCAACTTAGTTTTCTAATGTCTTAAAAATCACATCAGTTCTACTGTTCCCCTCTTGTTTCTGACATGCTTATAATAAAACATAAAAAATGCTCTAAACACAACAAATGGAATTCTTACATTTTAAACTATTTTAACATAAAGAATAGCAATTCAAATGATTTTTACATTTCTACTTAAGTTTATATTACACTAACACTATTATACATGGAAGAACTAGTTGATGTATCATGACAATATTTTAGAAACAGTCTTTGACATTCACATCTATATTAATGGGTATTTCATAGTGTACTGAAATAAATTTTCTAGTATACACTAAATTATCTAACCAAACAAATCTATAATGCTAATCTGTTTTGAGAGCAGATAATCAGTATTTACTATTACTACCTTTCGGAAATACATTGACTTTTTAAAATATTTAAATCAGTCATAGTATCTGGTAATAACATTTCAGCAATACCTGAAAAATTCTTCACTTGAGTCTCTATATGGCTACTTTTTAAATACAATGTTTGCTTTTTGAAAAAGTGCAGAGAAAAATATTTGTCCTTTTATCCAGTGGAGCAGAATTATAAGATGAGAAATAATAATACTTCCATGCCGACTTCTAAACTACATCTTATATAACTTAAAAAGTTCAGTTTTCATTATTCTGCTGCAAAGCCTGTTTGTTGTAAAAATGATAAACAATGTTAAAGTCTTTAAAAGTCATGATTACAATGAAAAGCTTGGAACAGCATGATAAAACTAATAACTTCTTGAGTCCCATTTTAAGTTAGTTCTACTTACAATAACACTTTCAAATAACCTAACTGATTAGCCAGCATCAGTTTAGGAAATTTTTTCAATGTTCTGTGATGTAACTTTTGGCATCAAAAGGTATAGTAAGCACTTTTGATTTGTAATGATAAAAAATCAAGTAATAAAATACCAGTGGTTCCTGTGAGAGGGTAAATGTCCCCCTTCAAGTAATGTTCCCCAAATTAAGGTAACATTGTGTTTCTCCCTCTGGGAATTTACGAAGGAGAGGAAATCACGATTTTTTCTTCAGTTGAGGTGAAAAAACTGCTTCATGAGTTCATATGTTGTAAAAGCCACTGCTTGAGAGGGAATGCAGCGAATGTAGTTCAGAGATAAGCCACGATATAATCCTCTCCGGATTCCATGGTGTCCATAGACATACTTCATTGTCTCCCGCATGGTACTGAAAGACAATAGTTAAAAAGGTGACATCTTTAAGCCCACTCATGAAGGAACAATTTTAAGATCTATAATAGCATTTTAAAAAGAAGCCAAAATGACATCTTTAATAGGTTTTGGAACACAAGTAGTACTAAAACAAGCTAAAAATTCACAATAAAACTGCAATTAATCCCAAACTCGTACAAATACTATGCACAGAATTGCCAGGCTCATTAGTTACATCTATTTTGTTTGTCTGTGCCTATGACATTTACTGGCAACACTATTCCACAATAATATTTGAAATACTGGTGTAGTATTTTTCTTAAATATATATTTTAAAATATATTTTTGTTGATGTCAGAAAGGAGAGAGAGAGAGAGAGAGAGAAACATCAATGATAAGAGAGAATCATTAATTGGCTGCCTTCTGCACACCCCTTATTGGGGATCAAGCCCAGAACCCTTCTGTCCACAGGCTGATGCTCTAACCACTGAACAATCTGACTAGGGCAATAAAGATTTTCTTTTTTCAAATGGTGTTTTCTTTCCTTTCAAACCAATATTTTAGGCTTTGCCTTTACTTTTATTTTTTTAAGGAAAATTTTTTCTTTTTTTTAATAAATTTTCCTATTGCTTTCAGAGAGGAAGGAAGAAGAGAGTCAGAAACATCAATGATGAGAGATAATCATTGATCGGCTGCCTTCTGAACGCCTCACGTTAGGGACCAAACCCGAAACCTGGGAATGCCCTGACTGGGAATCAAACTGGGACCTCCTACTTCATAGGTCGATCTCAACCACTCAGACACACTGGCTGGGCTGCCTTTACTTTTAAAATCTTCAAAAAATCTTTTGGGTCAACAGGCCATTAAAGGTCTCGAACAAACATTCTGCTCTTCCCGAGGGATAACACATCACCAATCAAATGGATATGCTTCTAAATATTTTTAATATATTTTATTGATTTTTTACAGAGAGGAAGGGGCAAGGGATAGAGAATTAGAAACATTGATCAGCTGTGCCTGCAACCAAGGTATATGCCCTTAAGTCGGCAGGCTGATGCTCTATCCACTGAACCAAACAGGTTAAGGCTGCTTCTAAATATTTATAGAAAATTCTAGAGCTGAGCTGTGCAACAATGACACCTGACTTCAAATGTGGCAAATCCAAATTGAGATATGCTATGAATATAAAATACACTCCAGCTTATTCTAAAAAAAGGATATATTGCCCATCTGGTGTTGCTCAGTGGTTGAGTGTCAACCCATGCACCATGAGGTTACTGGTTCGATTCTCAGTCCGGGCACATGCCTGGGTTGTGGGCTCAATCCCCACTAGAGGCAGCTAATCTCACTCCTATATAGATGTTTTCCCTCTCTTTCCCTCCCTCCCTCTCTCTCTCTCTAAAATCAATAAAAAGCCGAAACCGGTTTGGCTCAGTGGATAGAGCCTCAGCCTGCGGACTGAAGGGTCCCAGGTTCAATTCCGGTCAAGGGCATGTACCTTGGTTGCAGGCACATCCCCAGTGGGGGGCGTGCAGGAGGCAGCTGATGGATGTTTCTCTCTCATCGATGTTTCTAACTCTCTATCCCTCTCACTTCATCTCTGTAAAAAAAAAATCAATAAAATCAATATAAACATATTTTTAAAAGGGATATAAAATAGTGCAATATTCAAGTTTTATTTTAGATTAAATAGAAATATTTTTTAATTTCATGTTTATTTTTTACAAGTTTTAATGTGGCTACCAGAAAAATTTAAATTACATACATCAATGACTCTCTCTGGTCATTAATATTTCTTTCCTTCCCTCTCTCTTCCTCTCAATAAAAAATACATACATTTTTTAAATTTTACAAGGTAATCAGGTTAAGCTATGGGAGACAAAATGGGAGTTCTGGACTACTGGTGAGACACAGGGGTACTATCTCACTACTTACTTTAAACATTACATTTCCTAAAGAAAATAAACAGTGACAAATGGAGAACTTACAGGCACTTTTCAAATTCTGGAAGAACAGTTCCTAATTGCATTCGTCTACGAGTTACATCAAATGGGTAGCTGAAAGAATAAAAAAGCAAGACTTAAAAATGATATTTAGTTTTCTGCTCAACAATTATTGAATACAAAGCCCTATATATGCTAAGAAATAATATGCTCCTATTCTCTTACTGTTTTATCTAATCTGGGAGTCGGGATACAGGCACATAAGTAAAATAAATTAACAATACAGAGAGCTCCTGGCCTTTGCTTATGCGGTTCCCTCAGGTTAGATTATTCTCTCCCATCACAATATCAAGCTTTATTCATTCCTCAAGGCCAAACTAAATGCCACTTCCTGAAGAAACAAACAGGGTACTTTTCACATTTGTAACTTAAGACGGGGTTTCTCATCTTTGGCACTATTGACATTTTGCATTGGATGCCTTGCAGTGAAGGGCTGTCCTGTGCATTGTTCAGGTGCATCCCTGGTTTCTACAAACTAGATGCCGGTAGCACTCCCCCAGTTGTGACAACCAGACATTAATAAATGTTCACTGGAGTCAAAATCACCCCAGTTCAGAACCTTACTCTAAGAATAGTCACCACATCTCCTGTATACAAAAGACCAACCAAAAATATTTCTTTAACGACTAAAATTTACACTATAGTGAATTACATTTAGAGGACAGAGAAAATTCTATGCAAAGATTGCTTGAAACGAAATATACAACAGTAATCTCTTTTCAGAGTAGGATTCCAGGAGATTTTTTTAAATTACTTTTATTTTGCTAATATTGACTACTTATATTAGGTCCTGTGCTAATCAATTCCATCTGCATAACTTCATGAAATACGTACTGTTATCATAGCACTAAGGTAAGAAAATTTTAACAGTCTTTCCAGTGTTACAAAGCTACTTCCTACTTTCCTATTCAAACTTCTCCATGGTATTTAATATATACATAAGTGACATATGACAAAAAATAATCATATACTTTTATATACATTTAAATTTATTAAAAACATGCACCAACCAAGCAGTTCAAGAAATAACAGTACCAATAGGTAAAACTCCCTATGTACTTCAATAGCACCTCCAGGAATTATTTTTTCATGGGGTTTGGGAAAAAACCTCAACCTGAATGATTCAGTTTCCAAGCAGTAAAAGATGTTGGCAGAAGAAATTGATTAGTATAAAGGAGAGAATGTAAGAGGACAAGGTACAAGAATCAGAACTAGAGAAATAACATTGGGGAAGAAAGAAAATAGTACTGTACGCAATGTTCTGAAGTGAAAAATGATAAGACTTTAACGACTTCACAGATATGTAAAATGTGAAAAATGATTTCAAGGTATTACTAGGACTAGAAGGTCAATATTTATCAACACGAAGAGAAAAGAAAGGAATACCTGAATTACAGAGTTGGCACTGACTACAGAAGTCCAAGTAGAAATATCCAAGAGCTTGCCAGAGAAGTAATAGTGAGTCAATAATGGAAACGTAAACAGAACTGGTTATCTGTAGAGAAGTGACCATTGAAACCATAAGGACAGATAAGCCAATTCTAGATACTTAAGGGTAGAGCAAAGGTCTACACCAATAGGTAGGAAGAGGAGGACATGATCAGCAAAGTACCGAAAAAGGGAAGGTTAAGGAGCATGATTGACAAGAGAGGGCACTGTTAAAAAACCAAGGAACTAGAACAATTGAAAGTAGAGGAAAGACCTGAGAAGGAGCCACTGAATCTGTAAAGAATTAATGGTATAGAATATAGTTTAAGAAGAGAAGTGAGAAAGACAAGGCAGATTTTAAGGCTCTAAGTTGGAAGTGAGTAATAAAGAAAAAAGGCAGTAAAATCAAGAAGAGAATCAAAATAGCCAGAGGTGATCATATCTCTGCAAATAAGATCCCACAGCAAGGTTTCCAAAAGTAAACCACACATACCTATCTTCTTTACCTTCAATCTAGTGTGATCTTTCTCACACATAAGTACACCAAATTTGCTTTCACAAAAGCAACATTGCAAAATCCAATAAACACCTTACTTTTTCAGTACTTGTCTTACTTTGACTTCTCTTTTTCCATTGGATCCTGTTTTGAGCCTGATACTACTACTTCCTGTTTTACAGGATACTCCTCAGTTACAGCTTTTCTTCTTCCTATTCCTGAAAAGTTTCTGATTCTCAGTATTCTAGCCTCTTTTATCTCATCTACACAATCACTCTTGGTCTAAAGAAATTCTTTGAAGTCAGCTTTCCAAGTACTTTATAATAATATCTTTATATTTCCACAGCACTTATATTAAACTCCATCTATTGCTACTGTCTCAATAACAGTATAGGCTTCCTGAGGAAATAACTGTGTTTTTCATTCAGGAAACCTCCCAATGCCTCATACACTGTCTGACAAAGCAGGCCTTCGAGATTTTAGTGCAAGAGAAGTTGTGCCTTACACACACAAACACATAAATGGCTCAAAATTCAGAAATTTCATTTAGGTGAATTCATGAGAAAATATGGATGAAGATTATACTCCATGTTTTTTTCTACTTTTCTTTTTTGTAAATGAATTGACAGGAAATTGGGTGGGTTAAAACTAATTTTGTCAATTTGGCACTAAATTATTTATAATATGCTAAAAGTGCAGACACGTCTGAAAAGAAACGTATTAAATTAAGACATATTTTGCAAGGAATCATGTGTTTTAATAATCTTTTAGAAAAAAATGATTAACCAATGCTGAAAATCAGGATTGGGTAACTATAATTTGACTGAATTAAGTTGATGAAGAAACTTACGATATTGTCTGTGCTATTGCTCCAGCAACACCACCACAAAGTAAGTTTATGTGAGTTTTCAAAACTAAGACATTAGGATTGTCTGATGAAGGTCTGCCAAGAAGGGTAGGAGCATGGGAAAGCCCAACACTCTTTAAGGTACCAAAAGTAAAAAATGAAACACCTGAAAAACAAAATATAATTTCACCAAGATGCTTAACAGAACACGAGCTGTGAAAAGACACCATTCTTACAAAATAACCAATTAACTCAGGAACTATGTATTTCCTGTTTCCTGGTATTTGGCTTTCTCTAAGATTAAAAAAGACAGTGTCTATTAAGTAATCTAAAGACAACAAAATTACCGCCTATAAAAAAATTATAGCATTTTCACACACTAATATATAATTGAGTTCACTGAATAAGGGCAAAGGTAAGTATAATGCCACCTTATATAGAAATGTAATTGATCTATTTTCCAAGGTTTTATATGAATAAATATTAAATCCATGATTAATAATTACAATTAAATATCCCAACTTCTATTTATAATAACAATAATAATGATAATGTAAAATAGAGGCAAAAAATTCGGAAGTGACAAAGCATTTTTATTTTAACTTGGTATCTAATTTTGTCTTCAAGGAAGAGTTGTGACCTCCCAAGGCACATGAAATCTGATAAATATTGAATTAAGTTATTGGTAATATGAAGTTGATATTGCTTAAAATTCACATGATTTTATAATAGACCTATTAAAGTTGTACATTAATAAAATCAAGAATAGAATTCAAGCATTCCTATCACCTAAGTATTAATCAAGACATCTTGATATCTACTAAATTTTAAAAACATATTTGAAGAGATACTTGATGCTTAAGAACAAGTAAGCATTACAAAAATTCTGTCCAGGATAATACCTCAATATATACATTTATTCTTTATATAAAATTCTTATAATCTTACAGTATTTTTAAATGATGATATATAATTTTGGGATATTCATACACTTTTATATTTGGGAAATCTATTCTAAAAACTTAATCTAAATACAGAAAAACTCACCAAGAAAGTTCCCAACAAAATAAACATAAGTAAAAAAAATTAGAACTACTTAAATTATATAGAATCAAATTTAGTGAAATACGACACATTAATAAAAACTATGTTTGCCCTAGCTGGTTTGGCTCAGTGGAGAGCATCGGCCTGTGGACTCAAGGGTCCCAAGTTCAATTCCAGTCAAGGACACATGCCTGGGTTTCGGGCTTGATCCCCAGTAGGGAGTGTACAGGAGGCAGCCAATCCATGATTCTCTCTCATCACTGATATTTCTATCTCTCTCTCCCTCTCCCTTCCTCTCTGAAATCAATAAAATATTTTTAAATAAATAAAATTAAATTAAAACTATATTTGTGAAGAGTATTCAAAAATATAAAAAATATTTGCAAAATGGGGAAGAATTAAGAAAGGAAATTATATATATATATATATAGACATTAACTATGTAAGTATATATTTTAAAAACTAAAAACTAAAACAAAAAATATAAAAACAAGAAAATATAGCAAAAAATTAAAGAGCTCTGCTTCCAGCATAATGGCAACATATGTATTCTAAGGGACTTTGTTATTGCAGAACAACTATATCCGTTGCTCGGCTTGCAAAAAGAATGAGGTCTCCAAGAAGGCCCAAAACCAGCACCTTCCAAAAATATAATCTGGGCCCATGTGAGTAGTATAACAAGTCCATATTGAAGCCAATAGCAGCAGGGCCACTGAAATGGATCCTGCCATTAGTTCTATGGAAAAAGGAATCACTGAGTCTGAAACTCAGAGATTAAGTTCAAGTATTAAGCTCATTATTAAAGACCATGAAATATAGCCCTAACCGGTTTTGGTTCAGTGGATAGAGTGTTGGCCTGCGGACTCAAGGATCCCAGGTTCGATTCCGGTCAAGGGCATGTACCTTGGTTGCCAGTACATCCCCAATAGGGAGTGTGCAGGGGCAACTGATTGATGTTTCTCTCTCATCAATGTTTCTAACTCTCTCTCCCTCTCCCTTCCTCTCTGTAACAAATCAATAAAATATATATTTAAAAAATAAATAAAAGACCAATATAGGAGAAGGCAAATAAATTTGTATACTGTATTTATAAAGAGGAGGGAGATTTTGGCTGGTGTGGCTCAGTTGGTTGGGCATTGTCCTATGTCCAAGACAGGGCACATGCTGGGTTTAGGGCTCAATCCCCAGCAGGGGGCAGTGCAGGAGGCAGTTGATCTATATCTGGCTCCTACATAGATGTTTCTCTCCCTGCCTCTCCCTTTCTCGCTCTAAAAATCAATTTTTAAAAAATCTTTAAATAAATAAATTCAAGAAGTTTCAAAAAAAGAGTAAGGAGGTAAAGGATTAGAAAAATAAGCAAGGTAAGAAAGGAATTTAAAAAAAGAAAAAGGAAAGCAACACATAGAAATCAAATAGCGACACATAGAAGTCAAATAGCAAGGTATAGAAACAAATCCAAATATATCAACAATCACAAAAACAATTAAGTAGACTTACAATTAAAATATTTTACAGACTGGATTAAATAAAATATCCAGCTACAAATGATTACAAAAGAAATACCTAAAACATAAAAGACATGAAAAAATAGAAAATAAAAAAGATGGAAAAATTTTTACCAGGCAAACATTAACTTGGATATGGCCCCCAAAAAATTATGAGGTGGGTAGGAATTTGAACAATGACTAGATGCTACTCAGAATTTTTTTTAAAGTTTCAAATGGTATGAGGTCATGCTTTTAAAAAAAGCATAAAGAGCTCAATACAGACATATTGAGGATGCAATAAAGTGGATATGCTTTAAAATAATTTGAGATGAAGGTAGAAGGAGTAATTAGGAGTTAAAGTAAGACTGGTCGTGAGTTGATCACTATTGAAGCTAGGTGAGAGTACATGGTGGTTAATTACACTATTGTCTACTTTTGAATATGTGTAAAAATGTCCAAATTTTAAGTAAAAACAACTAAAAGAAACTCATTGAATGCAGCTAAAGCAGTATTTAGAAGAAAAATGCTTACATTAGGAAAGAAAACAAACATAAAGGTTTGTTCTCTGAAGCATAAACCCAGAGAAAGAAGGTGATAATTAACACATGAACAAAAATCAATGAAATTGACTACAGAAAATATAAACAAAAATGAAAAGTGGGACATAACTATAGATAGACCAGATGTGAAAAATTATTAAAAAATATGGAAAACCCTGGCCAGGTAGCTCAGTTGGTTAGAGCAACATCCAGATACACCAAGGTTTTGAGTTAGATCCCCAATCAGGACACATACAAGAATCAACCAATGAATGCATAAACCAGTGTAACAACAAATTGATGTTTCTCTTTCTCTTGTCTGTCTCTTTCTCTCTTTCTCTCTCTTTCTCTCTAAAAATAAGTAAATAAATAAAATAAAAATGAAAAAAAATTCAATCTATTTTTATTGATTTCAGAGCAGAAGAAAGGGAGAGAGCAAGATAGAAACAAAGAGAGAATCATTGTTCAGCTACCTCCTGCATGCCCCATACTGGGGATTGAGCACTCAACCCTGGCATGTGTCCTTGCTCTGACCAGGAATCCAACCATGACCTCCTGGCTCAGAGGTCGATGCTCAACCACTGAGCCACACCGACAGGGCAAAAAAGGAAAATCTTTTAATAAAAAATTGAAAACTAGCCCTAGCCCTGGATAGAGCAGACTGAAAGGTCCCGGATTCAATTCTGATCAAGGGCACATGCCTAGTTGCAGGCTCCCTCCCCAGTAGAGAGCGTGCAGGTGGCAGCCTATCAATGATTCTCATCATTGATGTTTCTATCTCTCTCTCACTTCCTCTCTGAAATCAAAATATATTATATTTTTTAAAAAATAAAATAAAATTTGAAAACTAGCACAAAACAGTAAAGGTAAGGTATGAATTACCAAAAATGACATGGAAACTTGTACAAACCTACAATTATTCAAGAAACTCAGCCAGTATTTCAAAATTATCCCACAATTAAAGCTTTCAAGAAACAAGGTAATTCTAATCATTTTATACAAATTCTTTGTGAGAATGAAAAATGAAGAAATACTCTTTAATTTATTGTATGAGATCTTGAGGATATTACAAAATAATCTCACTTATAAAATAAGTGTAAAACTTAACAAAAAAACACAGCAGCCGAAGCTGGTTTGGCTCAGTGGACGGAGCATCAGCATGCGGACTGAGGGGTCTCGGGTTCAGTTCCAGTCAAGGTGTGTACCTTGGTTGCAGGTGCATCCCCAGTGGGGGGTGTGCAGGAGGCAGCTGATTGATGTTTCTAGCTCTCTATCCCTCTCCCTTCCTCTCTGTGAAAAATCAATAAAATATATTTTAAAATAAAAATAAAAGAATTAGATGAAGAAAAATAACACTATTTGCACAGGATGTAAGATTGTCCACACAGAAAATCCAAAACATCTACAAGTAACATGCTGGATGGCTTTAATATCAACAAGTAGGATATGGCAAGTTATAAGATCATGTAAAAATTAAATCAAGCAATAAATTTAAAATGTAATTTTTGAAAAGATAAAGCTTATAAGGTGTCTTTGACTGTATCTAGCAAAAATGACTCAAAATTGTATGAAATTTCATTCAAAATCCCAACAAGAGTGCTTTGTAACATTAAAAACTGATTCCAAAGTGTGTGAACTAACAAAATATCTACAGTTCTTACATTACTGAGGGGGGGAAGCATAAAGTCCTGGGACTTGTCCTTCCAAATATAAAGACTTACTATGAAACTGCATGCTATTATCGTTTTAAGAAGTAGCACTGAGGAGCACTGGGGAAAGGAGGACTATTGAATAAGTGGTACTGGTCAAATGGTTATCCTAAGGAGGAAAAAAATAATCCTGGCAGGTTAATGGCTTAAATATAAAATGCTAAACTTAAAAAATCATTCTTAGAAGAAAATAAAAATCAAGATTCTGCTAAATTTGAAACATACCTGCATATGGAGCCATTCCTAATATAGTAGGCATCAAGCCTCTGTAAAATCCAAGGAAACCGCCTTCCTTTTGAATGAAGAAACAACAGAAGTAATATTACATTTCTTTCATTATGATACACATCAAAGAACAAAAGCATACATTATAGTCCTGGCCTAGTAGTTCAGTTGATTAAAGCACCGTCCTGATACTCAAAGGTTGTGGCTTTGATCACCAGTTAGGGCACATACAAGAAGCAATCAATGAATGCATAAATGTGAAATAACAAATCAATGTTTCGCTTTCTCTTTCACCCCTTCTCCCTCTTTCCCTCTCTCTAAAACAAAAAAACAAAACATTAAGTAAAAATGTTTTACAACGCATACATCACCCTAGCCAGTTTTGCTCAGTGAAGAGAGTGTAGGCCCTCAGACTAAAGGGTCCTGGGTTTTGTTTTTGTTTTTGTTTTTTTGTTGTTGTTGTTTTGGGTCCTGGGTTTCATTCTAGTTACAGACTCCATCTCTGGACCTTGTTAGGCACGTGTGGAAGTTGATATCTCTCTCTTGAGTCCTCTCTCTTGAGTTCTCTCTCTCTCTCTCTCTCTCTCTCTCTCTCTCTCTCTCTCTCTCTCTCTCTCTCCCCCTCCCCCCATCCCTCCCTTCCACTCTCTTTAAAAATCAATGGAAAGCCCTAGCCAGTTTGGCTCAGTGGATAGAGCGTCAGCCCGAAGATTGAAGGGACCAAGGTTCAATTCCGGTCAAGAGGACATGCCTGGGTTGTGGGCTTGATCTAGAGTGGGAGTTTTGCCGGAGGCAACCGATCATGATTCTTTCTCATCATGGATGTTTCTATCTCTCCCTCTCTGTTCCTATCTGAAATCAATAAAAATATATTAAAAAAGAAAAAAAAATCCTTAGGTGAGGATTAGTAGGGGGAAAAAAGCATACATCATAACAAAAATATTATTCTGGGACCTACCTTGAAACACAGATGTGTTTTTATAAATATTATTATTATTACTTATAAATAATAGAATAATTATTTGATAATATTCAAAATATATCCTAAATATAAAAGACATGATATAGATAAGAAAAGTAAATATATACCTTTGCATAAATTGTTTTGAATGCATGAATAATTCCTGTATAAGTGTGTTCCCCTTTCACCTGGAATGCTAGGCGAACTCTAACCATGTCAAGTGGGTAAGTACAGATAACTGCTGTCATACCTGAAAAAAGAAACTTAAATGTACAATAAAATTTTTGACACATCTCTCTCCTATCATTATATCACATCATATATCATATTTATTTTTTAATTAAATTTTTATTCAGATTATTACATTTGTTTCTCTTTTTTTTCCTCCATAGCACCCCTCCACCCAGCTCCCAACCTTCCCTCTGCCCTTACCTGCCTCCCATTGACCTCATCCATAGGTGTATGATTTTTGTCCAGTCTCTCCCTGTACACCCCTCAGCCCTTTTCCCCTGAGAATTATCAGTCCACTCCCTTTCTGTGCTCCTGATTCTAGTATATTCACCAGTTTATTCTGTTGATCAAATTTTTAATTCACTTAAATTTAGATTCTCTTGTTCATAGATATGTATTTGTTGTTCATAATTTTTTGTCTTTTACCCTTTTTCTTCTTCCTATTCTAAAAGAGTACCTTTCAGCATTTCATATAATACTGGTTTGGAGTTGATGAACTCCTTTAGCTTTTTCTTCTCTGTGAAGCTCTTTATCTGCCCTGCAATTCTGAATGATAGCTTTGCTGGATAGATTATTCTTGGTTGTAGGTTCTTGCTATTTATCACGTTGAATATTTGTTGCCACTCCCACCTGGCCTGCATCGTTTCTGTTGAGAAATCAGCTGACAGTCGTATGGGTGCTCCCTTGTAGGTAATGAACTGTTTTTCTCTTGCTGCTTTTAATATTCTCTCTTTGTCTTTTGCTCTTGGTATTTTAATTATGATGTGTCTTGGTGTGGTCCTCTTTGGATTCCTTTTATATGGGGTTCTGTGTGCTTCCTGGACTTGTAAGTCTATTTCTTTCACCAGATGTGGGAAGTTTTCAGTCATTATTTCTTTAAATAGGTTTTCAGTATCTTGCTCTCTCTCTTCTTCTGGCACCCCCACAATTCTGATGTTGGCACGCTTGAAGCTGTTCCAGAGGCTCCTTACATTTTCTTCACATTTTTGGATTCTTTTCTCTTCTTGCTTTTCCAATAGAATGTTTTCTGCTTCTTTATATTTCAAATTTTTGACTTGATTCTTGCCTTCCTCTAATCTGCTGTTAGGACTCTGTATAATATTTTTTATTTCAGTCACTGTCTCTAGTTGGTCCTTTTTCATCTCCTCTAGGCTCTCGCTAATTTTATCCAACTTTCCTAGCATATTCTTGAAAAACCTTATAAGCGTAGTTTTGAACTCTATATCCATTTGGTTTTTTTCCTCCATTTCTTTTGTTTGTGATCCCTTCCCTTGTCTCAGCATTTTCACTATGCCAGGGAAAGTTTTGTGTTGAATTCAGCCTTATGATACCAGACTTGCAAAACCGAAGAAGCCTCTGTTGAGCTTGGGATGGGTGGAGTCTCAGGGCTTAAGGGACCACCTTGCCTTCTAGTCAGCCCTGCCCTCCACGGCCCCTCAGTCTCACGTGACTGGGTAATCGCTTGAGCGGTCCTTGTGTGCACACACAGTGCCTCTAGACCGCTGCCTTTCCGGCTCCCCTGCGCTTCAGGACCACATGAGTCTAGGTCCCCAGGCTTTCACTCGAAACAGGGGCTTAGTGGAGTCAGAAGTGGCACAGTTGGGAGGGTCTGTCTCCCGCCCACTCTTGAAAGCCAGCGGCACCATTAGCAATCTGTCCTCTGCGCAGTGCCATGCGTGCCACCAGACTTCTGCTCTTTTGCAACTTCCCTAAATTTCCGTGCACCTCTCCCTTTTCACAGTCCAAACTCCCCCCATATGAGTTTCGGCTGGATCTGGGGTTTAGTGTCGTACGATAAGGGGTTCAATGCCTTTGAGAGTCTCCATTTCCCTCCTGCCAGAGAAAACCAGCCAGGTACTCCGGCACCCGCTCTCTCCATGCACGCATCTCCATACCTCAGCTTTTTACAGCTCCTCTGGATCTCCGTGAGCCCCTCTCCTTCCCTCTAGCTGTAGAACTTCCACTCAGCCAGCTTTCCTGTGGTTCTGGATGATGTCCATTCTATCTTTTAGTTGTAGTTTTAAAATTGTTGTGCGAGGCAGCAGTGTAGGTGTTTACCTATGCTGCCATCTTGGATTCTCCCTCCATATATCATATTTATGAAAGATATATAAATCTTTCCTATCATTTGTTGTGTTCTCAAGTTATAGCAATGAAAACCTAATGAAATCCAAGGTGATACTGATACAATTTTATCATAATATCATCAGCTGAAAACAACCTTGTAAGTAAAGGGTCAAGTTTGTAAAATCTTTTCAAGCTCTTCCATTGTAAAGATATACTGTTAGACCAAAATAGTATAGTGTAAATGGGTCACGAGTGTTTTGTAAATTCTATTACTTGCTATTTCAATGTAAGATATCAGAAGAAAAAACTGACTATCTCCACAGCAAGATATGTCACAGGCTTAGGTCTGTGCACAGCACATAGCAATTGAGCAATACATGTTAGCTAATATTTTTCACCAGCACCACCATGCCAATGTAAAATACTCAAATATTTCTACACCATCTGGGCACCTGGCAAATAGTTGTTGTTCTTAGAAAGGGAAAGGCATTGCCTTGACTGGTTTGGCTTAGTGGATAGAGTGTCAGCCTGCAGACTGAACAGTCTTGAGTTCAATTCTGGTCAAGGGCACATGCCCGGGTAGCGGGCTGGATCTCCAGTAGGGGGTGTACAGGAAGTAGCTGATCAGTGATTCTCTCTCATCATTGATGTTTCTCTCTCCCTCTCCATCCCTCTCTGAAATCAATAAAAATATTTTTTAAAAAGACAAGGAAAAGCATTTATAAGCACAACACAAAATTTTAAAGCCACAGAGAAAAAGACTAATGCATTTGGCTATGTAAAACTTCTATATGAGGGGCTTAAAAACAATATTTAGATTCACTTTCCTAAAACACAGGTAAGGTCAAAAGACAAATCTAAAACTGGGAAATAAAATATTAGCAATATTTCACAGAAAAGAAAACAATTGTCCTAATTCCAAAACTCATAAAAATGAATATTTAATTAATAGAAACAAGTATGAAATGCTGACCAACCTTAATTTCCATGTATTAAAATTTTTATAAGACCCACTGTTGGTATGTAGGGGAAAAGGCCATTGAGAGCATTGTGGAGATCAGTTTGCTAATGTATATCACAATTTAAATATACTGCCAAGGGTTCTTGTCCCAGCATTAAGAAGGGTTCAGCAATCTGGAAAAAGACTATGTGTAGATTAAGTAGGAGTTCAAAGATTAAAGGAAATTTTGAAAGGCATTTGGAGATCAGAGGAGCTTTAGCTAAAAGAGCTAAAGATTCTCCTTGACTCAGGACCCTTGCTTTTTATTAACACATTTTGTCCTAAGGCAAGGTGGAGATAATACACTTCAAAGTGTAAGGTTTACAAAAGCTTTGTCAGATTGGGGAATAGCCTACAGCTATTCAGGTGTTTGGCCAACAGGAGACAATAACATATAGATTAAGATGCCCTGAGCTGTCTGGCAGCAAGCAATCATCCTATTCAGGTTTGGGGGAAGTGCCCTTTTAGCTATTCCAACAGTCACATATGTGACTCATCCCTTGTTGAGCCCACAAGTTTCATCAACCTTTTATTTTAATATATTTTATTGATTTTTTTACAGAGAAGAAGGGAGAGGAATAGAGAGTTAGAAACATCGATGGGAGAGAAACATCGATCAGCTGCCTCCTACATACCCCTATTGGGGATGTGCTCACAACCAAAGTATATGCCCTTGACTGGAATTGAATCTGGGACCCTTCAGTCTGCAAGCAGACACTCTATCCACTGAGCCAAACCAGTCAGGGCTTCATCAACCTTTTGATAAAACTCTTGTAATTATGACATGCTGGAATTGGCTTCCGGCAATATACATATCCTCTGATAAAGCAATTTCCCTTCTGAAAATTTTTTCTACAGAGATAGTCACAAAAGTACAATGTGTTGTTTGTAAAACAGAAATTGAAAATATCCCAAATGTAAATCAATAGGGGACTGATTAAATAAATCATGGTACATTACCTTAGAACAGTGGTCGTCAAACTGCAGCTCGTGAGCCACATGAACTGCAGTTTGCTGACCACTGCCTTACACTATAACACAGTTCTAAAAATAAAAGGAAAGAAATCAGACCTCTCAAAAGAAGGATATAACACAATTCTTTAAAAAAAAATAAGATCTAGCCCTGACCAGTTTAGCTCAGTGGATAGAGCAATGGCCTGTGGACTGAAGGGTCCCAGGTTCGAATCGGTCAGGGGCATGTACCTTGGTTGTGGGCACATCCCCAGTAGGGGGCGTGCAAGAGGCAGCTGATCGATGTCTCTCATCGATGTTTCTCCCTTCTTCTCTGTAAAAAAATCAATAAAATATATATATATAAAAAAAATAATAAGATCTATGTACTGATATTGAAAGAGTCTTGAGATAACTAAAAGTTTTTATTCCATAGGGTAGGGTTAGAAAAAAAAAACATACATAAGAAATTATTTAATACTATTTTCATTGTATAGAAATAGGTATTGCTACAATCATTATAATTTTAAAATATTTTTAGAAAAACAAAACAAACCCTAACCGGTTTAACTCCACAGATAGAGCAATGGCCTGTGGACTGAAGGGTCCCAGGTTCGATTCAAGTCAAGGGCAGGTACTTTAGTTGCAGGCACGTCCCCAATAATAGGTGTGCAGGAGGCAGCTGATGGATGTTCTCTCATCGATGTTTCTAACTCTCAATCCCTCTCCCTTCCTCTCTGTAAAAATCAATAAAATATATTTTAAAAAGAAAAAGAACAAAATAAAAACATTTTCAGAAGGAGACTGTCAAAGAGTCTATATGGTTTTTTTCCTTTGTTACAAATTTAGACCATTCCTTACTATCTCCTAATGTAAAATGCTCGTTTTGAGTAGAAATATCAATTATTTCTTACATTGAATATAGAAAGCTAACAAATGTATGCTACTTAATCAATGTCACACATATCAGCTAAACCAAATTAAATTTGTTAGAAATAAAGTATACCCACTCCTCTTACCTGCCATGGATCCAGCCATTAATCTGTGCACATGACCAGAAATTCCCAGCTTTGTAGTAATGAACTAAAAAATCAAACACATCAAATTAAATAAAACATTTTTAAAATGCTTCCCATTTTACTGTTTAATAATGAAGACTTATTTTAAAAGAGTTACAGAATTAGTAAAAAGAAAATCAGTATTAAATGGGAGTGAAATGAGCACACTTACATGAAGCTTGACAGTGTCCTATCACATTGTAAAGATGTCAGATATTTCCTTAAACAGCCTCTGCTCTAATTTTATACTTTACAGAGCATCTACCTTAGAATTCCTGAATGTACTACACATTGATGACCACAAATAAAGTGTGAATGGGAGTACTAGGAATAAAATGCTTCTACAGACAATGCAGTCTTAAAATACTGAGGCATCCATTCTATCTGACAGACTAGCTTAGAATGTTGTCCCACCCCTAATGTTTACTTT
The DNA here is from genome assembly GCA_011751065.1 of Lasiurus cinereus. Taxonomy (NCBI): domain Eukaryota; kingdom Metazoa; phylum Chordata; class Mammalia; order Chiroptera; family Vespertilionidae; genus Lasiurus; species Lasiurus cinereus. Next base: position 18,511,377 of record JAAGEH010000426.1, read on the forward strand.
TCATTTTAAGATACACTGTGAGCTCTGCAGGTGTGGCTCAGTTGTTGGATCATTATCCCGTACACCAAAAGGTGGCAGGTGTGATTCCAGTTCAGGGCACATACCCAAGTAGTGCATTCGATTCCTGGAAGGATGCTTATGGCAAGCAACCCATCGATGTTTCTCTCTCTCCCTATCTAAAAGAATAAATAAATAAATAAAATTTTTAAATGGAGTCATTAAAAAGATACACTGTGAAATTTAACATACTTGACCCCCTTCTGTGTTAAGTCAGCTAGAAAAAAGAAACTTGATCAATGAGTAAGACAGAAAAAGCTGTTAACTTATTAAATCATTATTTATAAACAAACTTTTACAATATAATTTTGCCATTTTAATAAGAAAACCAAAAGCCACAATGTTCCTCTCTTACAGTTCAGACATAAAAAGCACATTAAAGTACTACTAATATTTTAAGCATTTATTATTATCTACTTGAAGGATACTTTAGCTTTTCTTCATAAGTGTAAATATAAACAACTTTCTCAAAAATGGCTAACAATTTTTGAATAGATAATTTTAAAACCAAGTTATATTTCAAATTTTAAACTATCACAAGTCTTATTCCTTCAAAAAGACATTAATTTAGCCATTCTTCCAAAGTAACTTTATAGGCCAAAGCAAATGCCTTCTCAACTAAGCATGATATTTAAGAAAAAAGAAAACAAAACTTCACCGTTTTGTAGTGCTCAAATGCCATAAACTGGATTGCACCATAGGGAAAGATTCGAATCATCATTGCACCATTCCCTTTATACAATCCAAGGTATCCCTCCTTTTGGGGAACAGCACGCAATGTAGAAAATACTCCTATTTTCAGAAAAAACATATTAAAACAGAAAACTATCTAAATTCAAATTTTTATGAAAATCACAGATAGATTACTAATGCCATCATTTATAATTTTGTTTGATGTATTATACAAATAGTAATTTCTATGTAAGTTAATACTACTTAAAATACCTCACTTGCTCAAATTACATAAATATACTGCATGTAGAAATATAAAACATATAATAGCAAAACAGCTACAAATTCTATTTATAGTTATCAGAAATTATATTCAACTACAGCAATGTAAAGAATATTAATAACAGAAATATATTCAAGGTCTATATACAGCAGTGCAGATGATCAACTCTATCTGGAAGGATAAAAAAAGTTACATGTGTGGTTTGTTTACATGTTTACATGAGATTACTGCTAAATAGCCATAGCTGGTTTGGCTTAGTGGATAGAGCATCAGCCTGTGGACTGAAGGGTCCCAGGTTTGATTCTGGTCAAGGCCACATGCCCAGGTTGTGGGCTTGATCCCCAGTAGGGGGCATACGGGAGACAATCAATGATTCTCTCTCATCACTAATGTTTCTGTCTGTCTATCCTTCTCCCTTCCTCTCTGAAATCAATAAAAATATATTTTTTTAAAAAGAATACTCGCCGAAACCGATTTGGCTCAGTGGATAGAGCGTCGGCCTGCGGATTGAAAAGTCCCGGGTTCAATTCCGGTCAAGGGCATGTACCTTGGTTTCCGGCACATCCCCAATAGGGGGTGTGCAAGAGGCAGCTGAGCGATGTTTCTCTTTCATCAATGTTTCTAATTCTCTATTCCTCTCCCTTCCTCTCTGTAAAAAAATCAATAAAACATATTTTTAAAAAAGAAAGAAAGAAAAATGGCCCAGAAGAATGTATAACAAAATAATATTTTTTTTTAAAAAAGAGGGGGGAATCCAAGATGGCGGCATAGGTAAACACCTACACTGCTGCCTCGTACAACAATTTCAAAACTACAACTAAAAGACAGAACGGACATCATCCAGAACCACAGGAAAGCTGCGGAGTGGAAATTCTACAACTAGAGGGAAAGAGAAGGGCTCAGGGAGACCCAGAGGAGCTGTAAAAAGCTGAGGTACGGAGATGCGCGTGTGTGGACAGAGTGAGTGACGGCGAACCTGGCTGGCCTTCTCTGGTGGGAAGGAGACGGAGACTCTCAAAGGCATTGAACTCCTTATCCTACGACACTAAACCTCTGACCCAGCCGAAATTCATTCGGGGGGTAGTTTGGACTGTGAAGGGGGAGAAGTGCACGGAAATTTAGGAGAGTCACAAAAGAGTAGAAGTCTGATGGCGCGCACGGCACTGCACCGCAGAGGACAGACTGCTGATTATGCCGCTGGCTTTCACGAGTGGGCAAAAGACAGACCCTCCCAACTTTGCCACTTCTGACTTCACTAAACCCTAGTTTGGGGCGAAACCCTGGGGACCCAGACTCGTGTGGTCCCATAGCACAGGGGAGCTGGAGGAGCAGCGATCTAGAGGCACTGCGAGAGAGAGCGCACACACAGGGACTGCTCCAGCCATTACTCATTCACATGAGACTCAGGGGCTGTGGAGGGCGGGCCCGACTGGAAAGCAAGGCGGTCCCTTAAGCCCTGAGACTCCACCCCTCCCAAGCTCATCAGAGAGGCTTTTGCGGTTTTTCTAATCTGGTATCATAAGGCTGAATCCAACACAGAAGTTCTCCCAGCATAGTGAAAATGCCGAGACAAGGGAAGGGATCACAAACAAAAGAAATGGAGGGGAAAAAACGACTGGATATAGAGTTCAAAACCACGCTTATAAAGTTTTTCAAGAATATGCTAGAAAAGATGGATAAATTTATCAGGTCCCAAGAGGAGATGCAAAAGGACCAACTAGGAATACAATAGATCCAACTAGAGATGATAAAGGACCAAACAGAAATTAAACATACACTGACTGAAATAAAAAATATTATACAGAGACCTAACAGCAGACAAGCAGAAGGCAAGAATCAAGTCAAAAATTTGAAATATAAAGAATCAGAAAACACTCAACTGGAAAAGCAAGAAGAGAAAAGAATCCAAAAATGTGAAAATAATGTAAGGAGTCTCTGGGACAGCTTCAAGCGTACCAACATCAGAATTGTGAGGGTGCCAGAGGGAGAGAGAGAGCAAGATACTGAAAACCTATTTAAAGAAATGACTGAAAACTTCCCACATCTGGTGAAAGAAATAGACTTACAAGTCCAGGAAGCACACAGAACCCCATATAAAAGGAATCCAAAGAGGACTACACCAAGACACATCATCATTAAAATACCAAGAGCAAAAGACAAAGAGTAAATATTAAAAGCAGCAAGAGAAAAACAATTAATTACCTACAAGGGAGCACCCATATGACTGTCAGCTGATTTCTCAACAGAAACGATGCAGGCCAGACGGGAGTGGCAAAAAATATTCAACGTGATGAACAGCAAGAACCTACAACCAAGAATACTCTATCCAGCAAAGCTAACATTCAGAATTGAAGGGCAGATAAAGAGCTTCACAGATAAGAAAAAGCTAAAGGAGTTCATCAACTCCAAACCAGTATTATATGAAATGCTGAAAGGTACTCTTTTAGAAGAGGAAGAAGAAAAAGGTAAAAGATAAAAAATTATGAACAACAAATACTTACCTATCAACAAGTGAATCTAAAAATTAAGTGAATTAAAAATTTGATCAACAGAATAAACTAGTGAATATAACAGAATCAGGAGCACAGAAAGGGAGTGGACTGATAATTCTCAGGGGGAAAGGGGAAAGGGGGGTACAGGGAATGACTGAACAAAAATCATACACCTATGGACTCATCAATTGGGGGGAAAGGTAAGGGTAGAGGGAGGGTGGGAGTGGGGTGGAGGGGAGTTATGGAGGGGAAAAAAGAGAAACAAATGTAATAATCTGAATAATAAAGATTTAATTTAAAAAAAAGAATACTGCTAAATAAGAGAAACAAATAAAAAACTATTAAAGCAATTTAAATTTGGGGCAAATTTTTATTATTAGGACACTTTAATTAAAAATATCGGCCGAGACCAGTTTGGCTCAGTGGATAGAGCGTTGGCTTGCGGACTGAAGGGTCCCAGGTTCGATTCCGGTCGGTGGCATGTACCTTGCTTGCGGGCACATCTCCACTGTGGGGCGTGCAGGAGGCAGCTGATCGATGTCTCTCTCTCATCGATGTTTCTGACTTTCTATCTCTCTCCCTTCCTCTCTGTAAAAAATCAATAAAATATATATTTTTTTAAAAAGAATATCGATAAAGGCCTAAGTTCTAATCCTAAATATTGATATGTTTATTCTATTAAGATTAGGGGGAATAAAAACACATACATAATACCTTAATCAATAAGGCAAAAATAATAATTATACATGCAAAAAAAGTAAAAATAAACAAAGAGAAAAAATATTAATCACTAACCCTCATTTGTAGTACAGACTTCCAATATACATATTATTGAATACTCCCATTATTAAATACTCTTTATTGATTTTTAGAGAGGAAGGGAGAATAGAGAAAAACATCAATAAGAGAGAAATATCACTGATCAGTTGCATACTGCATGACCTCACTGAGGATTGAGCCTGAAACCTGGGCATGTGCCCTCAATGGGAAAGGAATCAGTGACCTCATGGTTCATGTGTCAACGCTCAACCACCTAACCACACCAGCAGGGCTACATTATTAAACTATTTAAATTCAAGGTCCTTCCTAAATTTTTGAAACAAAAATTTTGATCAAATATTAAAGTAAATCACTCGGCTCATTTTGAATTTTATTTATTTATTTATTTAAAATATATTTTTATTGATTTCAGAAAGGAAGGGAGAGGGAGAGAGATAGAAATATCAATGATGAGAGAGAATCATTGATTGGCCACCTCCTGCACGCATCACACAGGGGATGTGCCCCATCAGGAATCAAACTGTAACCTCCTGGTTCATAGATCAACCACTGAACCATGCCGGGCGGGCTATTTATTTATTTTTCCCAAAAATTGCACCATGGTAAAGCAGAATTCTCATTAATATGAATGTTCTGTTTGGGCCAGTGTTGGGGAACCTTTTTGTGCCAAAGGCAATTTGAATACTTATAACATACATAATTCACAGGCCTTTACAAGATTATCAACTTAAAACTTAGTCTGCTATATTTGGTCAAACATTTATCTCACCCCTCAGGCCTTATATGGCTGGAGGGCCAGACGTTCCCCACCTCTGGTTTAGGCATTATCAGTACTGCCCTCACTATACACTCATTAGGCAGTAGCAAAACCCCAAGAAATGGTTAACACTTTTTTTTTTAATATATTTTATTGATTTTTTATAGAGAGGAAGGGAGAGAGATAGAAAGTCAGAAACATTGATGAGAGAGAGACATCGATCAGCTGCCTCTTGCACGCCCCACAGTGGAGGTGTTCCCGCAAGCAAGGTACATGCCCCCGACCGGAATCGAACCTGGGACCTTTCAGTCCGCAGGCCGACGCTCTATCCACTGAGCCAAACCGGTCTCGGCAACACTTTTTTTTTTAATATATTTTTTTTATTGATTTTTTACAGAGAGGAAGAGGGACAGAGAGTCAGAAACATCAATGAGAGAGAGACATCCATCAGCCGCCTCCTGCACGCCCCCTACTGGGGATGTGCCCACAACCAGGCTACATGCCCTTGACGGGAATCGAACCTGGGACCTTTCAGTCCGCAGGCTGACGCTCTATCCACTGAGCCAAACCGGTTTCGGCGGTTAACATTTTTTTTAATATATTTTATTGATTTTTTACAGAGAGGAAGGGAGAAGGATAAGAGAGCCAGAAACATCGATGAGAGAGAGACATCAATCAGCCGCCTCCTGTAGGCCCCCACTGGGGACGTGCCTGCAACCAAGATACATGCCCTTGACTGGAATCGAACCCAGGACCCTTCAGTCCCCAGGCCAACGCTCTATCCACTGAGCCAAAAGAAGTTAAAGAAGTTTTATTCAATAGCACATCTTCTGCCTGGCTGGTGTTCCTCAGTGATTGAGCATCAACCTATGAACCAGGTTCGATTCCCGGTCGGGGCACATGCCCAGGTTGCAGGCTTGATCCCCAATGTGGGGTGTGCAGGAGGCAGCTGATCAACGATTTTTTCTCATCATTGATGTTTTTATCTCTATTGCCCTCTCCCTTCCCCTCTGAAATCATATATTTTTAATAGCACATCTTGCTGTAGTTGGTTTAGCTCAGTGGATAGAGTGTTAGCCTGCGGACTAAAGGGTACTGGGTTCGATTCAGGTCTAGGGCACATGCCTGAGTTGTGGGCTCGATCCCCAGTGGAGGCATTCAGGAGGCAGCTGGTTAATGATTCTCTCTCATCACTGATGTTTCTCTCTCTCCTTCCCTCTCCTTTCCCCTTTGCAATCAATAAAATATATTTTAAAATAATAATTTTAAAAAGCCAACACCGTTTTTTAATGGCTTGTATATTTTAAAGATACCTCAATCTCGCCAAGAATTCTATTTCAAAATTTGCATATTTTGTAGGGTATACTGTAACCAATGGCATTCAGTCCTTAAGAGCATGAAATCTAATGTAAATAAACACTGAGTGGCCAGATTATTATGATCTCTGAACACATAATAATCTGGCCATTCAGTATGTGTGTGTGTGTGTGTGTGTATGTGTGTATGTGTGTGTGTGTGTGTATTAGAGGCCCAGTGCATAAATTTGTGCATGGGTAGGGTCTGGCAAGCTGGCCGGGGGAAGGAACATGGGTGGTTGGCTGGCCTGCCTGCAGGTCTAACTCCTGGTCAAGGGGACAATTTGCATATAAGCCTTTTATTATATAGGATATACACTTAGTAACCAGATTATTATGCATTCAGAGATCATAATAATCTGGCCACTAAGTGTATAATCTAATAATCTAATGATTACAAATCATTAAACAAACTAACAAAGATCAGCATGGGGAGAAGATTAAAGGAATAAAACAACCATGCTCAGACATTCCTATGTTGGGTCATTGTAAAGCACTCCAAGACACTGAGTAAAATAATTCATCTCCTTTTCACCTTCAATTTAGTTAACAAAAGAGCCGAGACTGGTTTGGCTTAATGGATAGTGTCGGCTTAGGGACTGAAAGGTCCCAAGTTCGATTCCGGTCAAGGGCATGTACGTTGGTAGCGGGAACATCCCCAGTAGAGGGTGTGCAGGAGGCGGCTGATTGATGTCTCTCTCATCGATGTTTCTAACTTTCTATCCCTCTCCCTTCCTCTCTGTGAAAAATCAATAAAAATTAAAATATATATATAAAGAAAATAATTTCCTTCCTTTTCAGTTATATAATCTCTCAATAAATTCAAAGGTCTCATTCTTTCTATACATGAGCAGCACACTGTGAAGATATAGAATGCTTTGCTGGACAGATATGGTAGCAATTTTTTTCTTTCAATTTTAAGTAAAAAATTAGTATTAAAAATATTGACAAGAGCCAAAACTGGTTTGGCTCAGTGGATAGAGCGTTGGCCTGTGGACTGAAAGGTCCCAGGTTTGATTCTGGTCAAGGGCATGTATCTTGGTTGCGGGCACATCCCCAGTGGGGGGTGTGCAGGAGATGGCTGATCAATGTCTCTCTTTCATCTATGTTTCTAACTCTCTATTCCTCTCTCTTCCTCTCTGTAAAAAAATCAATAAAATGTATTTTAAAAAAATATTGAGAAGAAAATGAGCTACAATTATTATAAGATATAAATATCCATTCAAAAAAATTTTTTTAGAAAAATCACATTTAAAAAAAACCATTGAAAAAATAATTGGCCCTTGCTGGGTAGCACAGCTGATTAGAGACTCATTTCGATAAGCCAAGGTTGTGGGTTCAATCCCTAGTTGGGGCACATACAAGAATCAAATAATGAATGAATAAATAACTGGAATAACAAATAGATGTTTCTCTCTCTCTCTAAAATCAATAATAAAAAAAAAAGTATGTGGCATCTTCAAAAAATAATAATTAATTCTTATCCACTCTGTTATACACTGACTAGAGGCCCAGTGCACAAAATTTATACACAGATAGGGTCCCTAGGCCTGGCCAGCAATCAGGGCCGATCTGTGGGGTGATGGCTGGGGCGATCAGGAGAGCCCCCACTGGCACCTGCCTTGGCTGGCTTGGGGCAGCTCCTGCATTGAATGTCTGCCCCCTAGTGGTCAGTGCTCGTCATAGCCAGTGGTGGTTCCACCGGTTATTCTGCCATTCGGTCAATTTGCATATTGGGCTTTGATTATATAGGATGCTGCATAGCAGAGCATACATCATTTCTATCAGTTGAAACTTGAAACTGTAAAGCAATGAAGTGGTCTGAGTTAGTTGCCTCAACCTAATTTCTTTCTTAAGTCACTGTCCACATTAATTTTTTATTTTTTATTTTTTTTATATTTTATTGATTTTCTACAGAGAGGAAGGGAGAGAGATAGAAAGTCAGAAACATTGATGAGAGAGAGAGACATCGATCAGCTGCCCCCTGCATGCCCCATAGTGGAGATGTGCCTGCAAGCAAGGTACATGCCCCCAACTGGAATCGAACCTGGGACCCTTCAATCCACAAGCCGACGCTCTATCCACTGAGCCAAACCGGTCTTGGCCACATTAATTTTTTTTAATCTTTTTTTCTCTAACTGAAAAGGTAATATATGTATGTTAACATTTATTACAAATCAACTTAGAACAGTGATGTTCAACCTGTGTGTCCCAAAATTTTAGAGCTATTTAGTCAGGGCACTGTCCTCTTTTCTCTTAGATTGTCAAATAAAAAAATGTGGCTGAAACCAGTTTGGCTCAGTGGATAGAGTGTCAGCCTGTGGACTAGGGGGGGGCCCAGGTTCAATTCCGGTCAAGGGCACGTACCTTGGTTGTGTGCACATCCCCAGTGGGGGATGTACAGAAGGCAGCTGATTGATGTTTCTCTCTCATCAATATTATTTCTCTCTCTCTCTCTCTCTCTCTCTCTCTCTCTCTCTCTCTCTCTCTCTTCCTTCCTCTGTGTAAAAAATCAATAAAATATATTTTTTAAAAAAGGTCAATCAGTGTGGTTTAGAACAGTAGTTGGCCAACTGCAGCTCGCGAGCACATGTGGTTCACCAGCCGGTAATCACAAGGAACAACAACAGCCTATAATTATTGAAACCCAGAGTCTAGGTCAGTGGTCGGCAAACTCATTAGTCAACAGAGCAGCAAACCTCGGCTCGCAAACCGCATGTGGCTTGCAAGCTGCAGTTTGCTGACCCAGTCTGGTTTAGAATGTTGCCCCATGTGCCAAGAGATTGCCAATTCAATTCCTAGTCAAGGCACATGCTGGGGTTGCAGGCTCAATCCCCAATAGGGGTGTGTGCAGGAGGCAGCCAAACTGTTTCTCTCTTCTTCTCCCTTCCTTTCTCTCTTAAGTCAATAAAAAGATTTTTTAAAATTACAACAACCAACACAACAATAGCCATCCAGGGTGAATGAATCAAAATTATACTATTTTCACCGAAACTGGTTTGGCTCAGTGGATAGAGTGTCGGCCTGCAGACTGAAAGGTCCCAGGTTCGATTCCAATCAAGGGCATGTACCGTGGTTGTGGGCACATCCCCAATGGGAGGTGTGCAGGAGGCAGCTGATTGATGTTTCTCTCTTATCGATGTTTCTAGCTCTCTATCCCTCTCCCTTCCTCTCTGTAAAAAAATCAATAAAATATATTAAAAAATTGTTTTCTCTTTTCATCAAATCAGCAAAATATTTTTTTTTTGGTGTGCTGCAGAATTTTAGTAATTAGCTTATGTGTGCCATAAAATGAAAAAGTGTGAAAATCGCAGGCTTAGAGGAAAAATATTTACTCTAATATCACCATTGAATATTAACCACTAATGTTAATGTTTGTCCTTCTAGCCTTTTGTCTAAGCACATTTGTTTATATAAAATGCAATGATTCTACCATGTTGTAATATTTCCACATTATGAACATTGTTCATAGTCAGTTAATTCTTTTATAATTTTTATAATTGCAAAATAGTCTATAATATGGACTTATTTATTTATCTAAATAATACTTATTTAACCAATTCCCTATTATTAAAAGCTTTATCTCGGTTTTTTGTTTTGTTTTTACTAACATAAATAATGCTTTGATTCTCATATATACATTTTTTTAGCACATTTCTCATTAGTACTTCCTTAAAATAACCTCCTAGAACTAAAATTGCAAGGCTGGAGAGGAAGAATCTTTTTATTTTTAAATAAAGACTTGTATTTTTGTGTGTGTGTTTTTAAAAAATATGTTTTTATGGATTTTTTAAAGAAAGAGGAAGAAGGGAAAGGGATAAAGAGATAGAAACATCAATGAGAGAGAAAAATCCATGGGCTGCCTTCTGCATGTCCTCTACTAGGGATCAAACCCGCAACCCAGGCATGTGCCCTGACTAGGAATTGAACAGGGACCTCTTGATTCAAGGGTTAATGCTCAACCACCCATCAATCTTTTTGATGCATTTACCAAAAATGTTCTCCAAAAAATGATTACTACCATCAATGATATATTATTTTTTAAATATATTTTTATTAACTTCAGATAGAGGAAAGGAGGAGAGAGAGATAGAAACATCCATAATTAGAAAGAATCATTGACCGGCTGCCTCCTGCACATCCCCTACTGGAGATGGAGTCCGCAACCCGGGTATGTGTCCTGACCAGGAATCAAACCCAGAACCCTTCAGTCTGCAGGCCAATGTTCTATCCACTGAGCTAAACTGGCCAGGGCAATGATATATTATTAGTGTCCATGTTAATTAAATGGATTTTTATGTTTGTAAAGAACAACTAAGGGCTTCATATTTTTTTAGTAATGTACATTTACCCATATATACTAACTGCACTGGATTCTGCTTGCACTAAGATTTCTAGAAGGCATATTTAACTAAGTGTTTAAATGAATAAACCATATCTCAATCACTGATTTTATTTTTTTATCAGACTATGCTGTTAACATGTCTGTCAAGAATGTGACACGTTAATCCCAATAAACAATGATTCAATGATGCAAAGATTTTGGTTTAGAGGATATCAGCACTCTGAAATGATTATAACCACTACTGCAAATGAAGACTAAATTGGATAAGAGATATCCCTTGTAAAATGTGCCCCCAAACTTTAATTCCCTATTGGATCTTCTACTATAATTCACAAATGAAAACCAAGCCTGCAGATGGATAATGCTTACATTCATCTTTTTCTTTAGCACCTATTAACTCACCTAAATGTTTGTAATGATGATTGTGAGCTTGTAATAAAACTTTTACTCGATCCAAAGGAGCAACTGTTGTTTTAGCACAGCATCCTGCAATACCTAAAAAAATGTAAGAGGTTAGGGAGAAATTGCATACCATTTCTTTCCAGATGGAAATCATTATTTCTTCAGTCAACATACACACTCTGATCTTTCACTTGTTCTCCCACTGCCCAGTAGAAGTGATGAGCAGATGATTAGCCCTCATTCTCCGTAACTTACTAAATGAACATGTCATACTTAAAATAAAGTTTGGCCCTAGCCAGTTTGGCTCAGTGGATAGAGTGCTGGCCTGTGGACTGAAGGGTCCAGGTTCGATTCCAGTCAAGAGCACATGCCCGGGTTTCAGGCTCAATCCCCAGGAAGGGGTGTGCAAGAGGCAGCTGATCAGTGATTCTCTCTCATCATTGATGTTTCTATCTCCCTCTCCCTTCCTCTCTGAAGCTAATAAAAATATATTAAATAAATAAATAAGCCAAAATCGGTTTGGCTCAGTGGATAGAGTGTCTGCCTGTGGACTAAAAGGACTGGGTTCGATTCTAGTCAGGGGCATGTACCTTGGTTGCGAGCACATCCCCAGTGGGGGTCGTGCAGGAGGCAGCTGACAGATGTCTCTCTCTCATCGATGTTTCTAACTCTCTATCCCTCTCCCTTCCTTACTGTATGAAATCAATAAAATATATATATTTTTAAAAAAACACAGACTACAAGAGATCCAATGCTCTCTAAAGAGCACTTTAAAATTATTTATTAATTAATTTTGATGGGTGTAAATCTGTCTCCTAATAACTGATGAACACTGGGAATCTTGCTACATGTGGTTATAGAGACACTTGAAGGTATTTACTCAACTGTAAGGCTCTATTTGAAGCAACATCCTCTTCTTTTGTATAACTTTTGCATTGAAACAAACAACTTTTACCATAAAATGCAATCATTCATTCATACATTCAGCAATTATGTATTTAGCACCTACAGTATGCCATTGTGCAGTCATTTGGATGATAGTAACATACATACAGGACAGCCCTATTAGCTTGGAATGCTTCTATTGTGGTAATCTATAGACTTTTTTACTGTGTTGTTTGTGCAGTCTCCCCCACCCCAATTCATATGCTGAAAACTAATTTCCAATGTGATGGCATTTAGGAGGTGAATGGGTCCTAAACCTAAGGATTGTGCATGTTTATATTTATAAAACATAATATGATTCAACCATTATTAGGACACTAACCATGGGATTAGTGCCCTTATAAATGAGGCCCCAGATACCTCTGGCCCCTTCCACCTTTTGAAAACACAGAAAAGAAGGTACTGTCTAGTCTTCACCAGAATGTCAATCTGCTGGCTCCATGATCTTGGACTTCCCAGCCTCTAGAACTATGAAAAATAAATGTTGTTTATAAGCCACCAGATTATGGTATTTCTGTTAGAGCAGCCCAAATGAACTAAGACACCTTACATGTACATATGATTCTTGATTTTAAATGGGTCACATCCTGATAAACCTATTGTAAATTGAAAATATCAAGTAGAAAATGCATCTAATTTACTGTGTATAAATTTTATCTTAAGAAACCTTACTTTAAAACAAACTAGTCTCCTTGCTTCCATATTTACCCTCCTACAGTGATTCTCAACAGAAAAGCCAAAGTAATCTTTTTGAAATATGTCATATCACTTTTTGCTCATTGGTTAAGGTGTCAGCCCGTGAACTGAAGGATCTTGGGTTTGCTTCTGGTCAAGGGCATGTAGCTTGGTTGCAAGTTCCATCCCCGGCCCTCGTCAGAGTATGCAGAAGGTACCAATCCATGTGTCTCTCTCACATTGATGTTTCTCTCTGTATCTCCCCCACCCTCCCACTCTCTCTAAAAATCAATGGAAAAATATCCTCAAGGGAGGATTAAAAAAGAACACAGGTTCTTTTGCAGTTTCATATACTTACTGCCTCCAATTCTTCTCTTCTTTTTAATAGATTTTAATTGGTAACTAACTGTAAAATACATAGAAAAAAGTGCACAAATCTTAATTATGCCACTTCACAAATGGTGAATTCAATCATGTAAGGACCACCCAAACCAAGTTTCAAATCATGAACTTTACCAGACTCCCAGAAGTCCTTTCTGCACTCCCATAATCACTATTTTTCCCTCCTTCTCAGAAATAACCAATCAGCTTTCTGGCTTCTAACAACATGGACTTAGTTTTTATTGTTTTTGAACTTGATACAAATAGAACCACACAGTATGGCCTGTTTTGTGTTTGGCTTCTTCTATTCAATATTATGATTGTGAGACTCATCCACATTGTTACATGTGAGAGGAATTTATTCATTTTCAGTGCTGTATAATATTTCATCGTACATATTTTGGTAATCCTATATAATAAAACCCTAATATGCAAATCGGCCGAATGGCAGAACGACCTGTCGCTATGACGTGCACTGACTATCAGGGGGCAGATGCTCAACACGGGAGCTGCCCCCTGGTAGTCAGTTCGTGGGAGCACTGCTCAGCCAGAAGCTGGACTCACAGCTGGAAAGCACAGTGGCAGGGTGGGAGCCTCTGCCACCTCTGCTGCAGGCAGGCGGTAAGAAGCGAGGGGAGTCCCGGACTGCGAGAGCCCCAGACTGTGAGAGGGATGCCTGACTGCATGCTTAAGCCCAATCCCCTCCTGGTGGACATCCCCTTAGGGGTCCTGTACTGCGAAAGGGCACAGGCCAGGCTGAGGAACACCCATCAACTAGCCTCTAGTATGTTATAACATTGATGGACATTTGGATTGCTTCTAGATTTGGACTACCATGAATGTCATAGACATGAACAGAAATATATGTTGAAATATACCTAGGAGTGAAACTGCTGGATCATATCTTATAAATGCTCAGCTTCATAGGTAATTACCCAACTAGTTCTCCAAATTGGTTATATTGGTAGCATAAGAGTCCTGGATACACCCTAGCTGATTTGGCTCAGTGGATACAGTGTTGGCCTTTGGACTGAAGGATCCTGGGTTTGATTCTGATCAAGGGCACATGCCTGGGTTGTGGTAGGGGGCATACAGGAGGCAGACAATCAATGACTCTATTTATTTATTTATT
>JAAGEH010000426.1:18525662-18625664 GCA_011751065.1 Lasiurus cinereus
ACACACACACACACACACACACACATACACATATGGTATGTGTAGGTGATGATATATGGTATATGTAGGTAAGGAGAACAGGCAAGACTTTTAAAATATACACACGTGTGTGTGTGTGTGTGTGTGTGTGTGTGTGTGTGTATTTCTTTTAAAAGTCCTGGCTGCTATCCTCACCTACACATACCATGATTCTATTTCAAAGTCTAATCAAATCACAAAACGTAACATGTCTAAAACTGAACTCTTCATCTCCCTGCTATAACCATCATGAAAGTTGCTCCAACCACAGTCTTCCATTTCAGCCAATGAGCATAACCTTTCAGCTGCTCAAACCAAAAGAGTCACTCTTGACTTATCTTCCTTCTGAAAATCCTATTTGTTCTATTTATATCCAGATTACCACAATTTTTCACCATCTCTTCTGTTACTGACCTGATCCAAGCCACTATCCATCATCTGAATTACTGCAATAACCCACAAACTAGTCTCCTTGCTTCCATATTTACCCTCCTACAGTTATTCTCAACAGAGAAGCCAACGTGATCCTTTTGAAATATGTCATATGTCGCTGAGACCGGTTTGGCTCAGCGGATAGAGCATCAGCCTGAGGACTGAAAGGTCCCAGGTTCGATTCCAGTCGGGGACATTATCCTGGTTGCGGGCACATCTCCACTGTGGAGCGTGCAGGAGGCGGCTGATCGATGTCTCTCTCTCATCTATGTTTCTGACTTTCTAACTCTCTCCCTTCCTCTCTGTAAAAAAATCAATAAAAATATATTTAAAAAAAAATAAAAATAAAAAAGAAATATGTCACATGTCACTTCTCTGCTCAAGATTTGCAATGGCCAGCATGTTTCCAAGGGCTGTGTCTGGTGAGAGCAACCTGGAGCTTAAGTTAGCATAATACCTGACAGCTTAGGTTAGCATAATACCTGCAGCTGCCACTCCCTTTTCCTAGAGTATTAAAACAACAACAAGCCAAGACCGGTTTGGCTTAATGGATAGAGCGTCAGCCTGCAGACCCAAGGGTCCCAGGTAAGATTCCGGTCAAGAGCATGTACCTTGGTTGTGGGCACATCCCCGGTCGGGGGTGTGCAGGAGGCAGCTGATGGATGTTTCTAACTCTCTATCCCTATCCCTTCCTCTCTGTAAAAAATTAATAAAATATATTTTTAAAAAAACACGCCTACAATGCCCCAACTTCATTCCAAGTAAAAGTCAGAATCTTTACAATAGAATGCAAGGCCCTTCCATTTCTGTCTCCCTTTTATGTCTCTAACCTCCTTCCCCCATCAACAACACCACTTGTTCTTTGAACAGAGGAGGCCCTCTCCCATTTTGAAGCCTTTGCATTAGCTTTTCTCTCCTCCTTAGCCATCAACTATCTAAACTTTCTCACTTCTTCAAGTCTGCTCAAGTATCACCCTCCAAAGGAGACTTACTTCAACTATCTTATTTAATACTAGGAGCCCAGGGCACAAATTCGTGCCCTCTGAAAGGAACTGTGGGCCACGAGGCTGCAGTGGGCACAGAGATGGGTCTCAGCCCATCCTCTGTGCCCCAACTGGTCCCTTCTGCCACACAGCCCCTTGTCCCCTCTCTGCTGTCAGCCCCATTTCTGCCACCTCCACTCCCACACGCTGATGGCACTGGCCCCACTCATACCTGCTGACAGCGTAGAGTGACTGGGGCCAGCCCAGCAGCAGTGTGAGCAGCAGCTCGGGTGCCCGCTGTAGGTATGAGCAGCATCAGTGCTGACAGCAGGTGCAAGTGTTGGGTGGGACCGCGGCGCACAAGCAAAGAATTTTCAGTAACCACCAGAGGTTCGCCCTGATGACAGCAACTCACCACCCCGCCTTGGTCTGGCACCCCCAATCACCTGCTCCACCATCCCACTGTGGCTGATGCCATGTTCCACGCTCTGCCACATGCTGCCAACACCTGCCATGTTCCGCGCACACCCGCTACTGGTCAGCACATGTCATAGTGACCAGTTGTTCGGTTGTTTTGTTGTTCCACGTTGGGTCTATTTGCATATTAGGGTTTTATATATACAGATGCACCCACTTATCCTCTCCACTTCCTTGCCCCATTCTCCTTATTACTTCTTCCCATTGCATCCATCACCTTCTAACATGCTATATAACTTATTTTTTCATTTTTTTTATTGTCTTTCTCCTCAACGAATGTAAACTCCAGGATTTTGTTTTGCTACCTGATGTACAATGAGCATGTAGCAGGCACATAGCAGGCACTCAAATGTTCATTTTATAAATAAGTGAATGTCCTTTCCAGCAGCAGAATAAATTCTTAAAATTACTGCAGCAGACAGATATTATCTTCCTGTAAGTCATCATAATTTGAATTTTTTTCCCTTAGCCTTAACAAGTAAGTGATGACAACCCACACAATCAATTAAGAAAGGGTAAGGATTGCAACACCTCTTTATGGGAAGGCAGAAGACCTTTCTCAGGGACAATATGGACCTTCTGGCCCTACAGGCAAACCAAAAGTAGGGCTGCACCAGCTACCTACCAAGCAGCAGTGGCAGAGTTTACCAGAATCACTGGAACCGGTTTTGGTTGTAGACAGTTTTGCATAATTTCCCAAATCACGTTTAAAAAGCTGTTGTTTTCTTTTAAGCAAACAACAAAATTAAACTCTACACTCAGCCATCTATGGTCTTTTACAAGAAAGCAGTGCCCTGCATGTTCCACTGAAACCCTGGGGTCTTAGTAAGAGACTCCCCTCTTTTCCCTGCCACCCAGCCCGGAAGAGGGGGCGCCTGGGTCGGCTCTTCCACGTCCCCAGCCGCTCCCCGACAGCGCCAGACCCTTCCCCCCCAGGATTCTGCAGTCACTAGTCAAGCGACCATCAGAAAAAGGTTACAGCATCTGGAGGGCACTGAAGCAGCCACTGTCCGAGAATGTCACCGCGGCCGCGAGCCCCCGGCCTGGCCCTGCCGCCCCGAGCGCGGCCGGTCCTGCCTCTCGCGGACGGACACCCACCTCCAGCCAGGAAGGAGCGCAGCCAGTAGAAGTCTCGGCGGGCGGCGGGCCCCGCGGCTCCTGCCGCCTGCGGAATCGCGGGAGGCGGGCTGGCCGCAGTCAGGGCCGCCGCTGCCGCCGCCATCGGGACCGGGGCCGCGGCGGAAGCTTTAGTCGCCAATTTACAACCCAAGAGCCAGAGCCACAGCCATTGCCGGCTCTGACAGGACTCCGACCGCCGCGAGGGCGGGGCAGATCAACACCCCGCGGCGCCGGGGGCGCGGGATGATGACGTCAGGGACGGGCAGGGGCGGGACCCTCGGCCGGAAGCGGAGTTGCCGGGACTCGTAGCTTCCTCCGCTGTTCAGGCGCCAGGCGAGGAGCCTGGCGGGACGGGCAACTCTGTCCCCGCAGAAATTCCTCCCCCGTGCTCTGACCTGTATTGGCCATGGGTGTGGACCCGCCCCGCGGGCTGTCTGGCTTCCCTCCGAGGAGGCCCGGCCCGCGCCAGCCTTGGCTTCGGGACGCTTTCGAGGAACCTCAAACTGCGCAGCCTCCCGCCAAGCCAGCTGCGCCCTCGCAGAGCTCCCGGCACCTCCATTTCTGCCCCGTCTAACCCTCTGCTGCGCATTCGCTCCACTCCCACCTCCTCTTGCGAAGAAATATTGCTAAGGCAGATTATTCTTTCTGTGGAGCCCTACAAATTACACCGATATTTCCGCCTTGTCGGAATCCGTGCCTCCTTAGCTCTCAAATTCCACGGAGCTCCACTCCCCACCAACCCCAAATCTCTGCCCTAAACTCTTAGAAAATCCCACTTTCTGTTCCCTGGCCCACTGTATTTTTTTTTTAACCACCCCTTTGGGCACAATTCTCTTACCTGGAGCATCTCATCAGTTGCACTCTGGTCAAAACTCATTCCTAGCCCTCGCTGGGGTGGCTCAGTGGATGGGCCGTCAGCCTGCGGATGGAAGGGTCCCGGCTCCACGGGGCCCAGGGCGCACGCCAGGAGTTGCAGGCTGGATCCCCAGTAAGGGGCGTGCAGGAGGCAGCCGATGGATAATTCTCACCATTCCAGTTTCTCCCTTTCACTTCCTCTCTGAAATCAATAAGAATATATTAAAAAAGAAACTACAATTTTCAGAAAACAAGAGCCGCCTTTAAAATAAAATTCATTCCTCGTCTTTGTGACCAAAGTTGTTCTAAACTTTTATCGTCTCATAAATGACCTATAATTACTTTCCTCAATACTTACTGCTCCAGCCTTCCTAATTAATGGGCACTTGTCTACTCTTTCTATGGATATGCCTCTGCAAGATGTTTTTAGCCACATTTCATCACTAATGATGAGTCTAGTCTTCAGGTTTATTTACCCCTATATTCCCAATGTTAAATTTCTACCAGAAAATACAGACCCATATAATAATGTGATTATTTACAGTTTACATGTCTAATGAAAAGAATCAAAAGCTCCCCAAAGTGAAGATGGTGATACAATATTGTAAATGTAATTAATACTACTGAGCTGCATATTTAAAAAAGGTAATTTTTTAAAATATATTTTATCGATTTTTTACAAAGGGATTCGATGAGGCATCCGTCAACCACCTCCTGTACGCCCTCTACTGGGGATGTGCCCGCAACCAAGATACATGCCCTTGACCGGAATCGAACCTGGGACCTTTCAGTCCGCAGGCCAATGCTCTATCTACTGAGCCAAACTGGTTTTGGCTAAAAATGGTAAATTTTATATGAAGTATATTTTCTCACAATAAAAAAAATACAAAGAAAAAGCTCCCTAAGGTTTTTTATGTTACAACAAAAGAGAAGTGTCTATATTTTTATATTATGTAACTAGCAAAACTGCCTCAGTTTCTAGTGGTAAAGTGCATTTTTCCCCTGTCCTACAGGCTGTATTAATATACTTCTCCTCCTCCATTTCCATTCCCAATGAGATATACCTTACAGATTTAATTAATCACTTAACGGCCCCAATTCCAAACTCAATCCAGATCAAGATTGAAAAGTTGATACAGATAATAATTGACAGGTCCAGTAATTTAAACATGCAAGTATTTCTCCTCCATCTACTCAGCTGATTATTACTTAACTCCCCAACCAACAGATGTTATACTGTCCCAGGGCTCAGTCTGTATATCACTTTATAATTACTTTTTCTGAAATTTTAGCCAACCTCATAGATGTTTTTCCTTTAATATGACTTGGGTTTTTTATTGGTATTCACTTCAGAAACTTGAATCCACAGTTATAAGCAGTATATAACCAGAAAGTTACAAATAAACACGGATTATACATGCAAAGATGGTCTACACACTTCAATAAATGTTGCTTATACCAGATGTATGACAGTTACAGGATTCAAGTGACAAGCAATAAAATCTATAGGAATTAATAATGGTCAAACAGAATGGGCATAGTTTTACATTTCACTGAAAATACATTGACTACTAAAATATGAAATCTAACAGAAACTTAGGTGGGAAAAATACAAAATCTAAAGCCAATTACTTAATATTTCTTATTATCTAAATGACATTATAGTCAAGACCGGTTTGGCTCAGTGGATGGAGCGTTGGCTTGTGGACTGAAGGGTCCCGGGTTCGATTCCGGTTGGGGGCATGTAACTTGCTTACGGGCACATTTCCACTATGGGGTGTGCAGGAGGCGACTGATCAATGTCTCTCATCGATGTTTCTGACTTTCTATCTCTCTCCCTTCCTCTCTGTAAAAAATCAATAAAATATATATTTTTTAAATGACAGTATAACATTAAAAGAAAACTGCATCTGTATTTTAATTGTTTTTGATAACTAACTTATCAAAAATGAAATGCAATTTTTTTTTAAAAGCTTCAAACAGCCGAGACTGGTTTGGCTAAGTGGATAGTGCGTCGGCCTGCGGACTAAAGAGTCCCAGGTTTGATTCTGGTCAAGGGCATGTATCTTGATTGCGGAACATCCCAGTAGGGGGAGTGCAGGAGGTGGCTGATCGATCTCTCTCTCATCGATGTTTCTAATCCTTTATTCCTCTCCCTTCTTCTCTGTAAAAAAAATCAATAAAATATATATTTTTTTAAAAGCTTCAAACACCAAATGAAGTCTGCAAGGCTCAGATTAAAAGATGGAATGTTGCCCCAACCAGTGTAGACTTTCGGACTCAAGGATCCCAGGTTCAATTCTGACCAAGAGCATGTACCTTGGTTGTGGGCACATCCCAGGAGGCAGCTGATTGATGTTTCTCATCGATGTTTCTAACTCTCCTTTCCTCTCTGTAAAAAATCAATAAAATATATTTTAAAAAATAAAAGGTGGAATGTTGCAGATGAAAACTAATGAAAATACAATTGATTTTGTTCTTTATTGAATGGAATAAAAAGTTTTGGCATTTCTGCTGAGACTGGTTAGGCTCAGTGGATAGAGTGTTGGCTTGAGGACTGAAAGGTCCCCGGTTCGATTCCTGTTGCGGGCATGTACCTTGCTTGCAGGCACATCTCCACTGTGGGGCGTGCAGGAGGCGGTTGATAGATGTCTCTCTCTCATGGATGTTTCTGACTTTCTATCCCTCTCCCTTCCTCTCTGTAAAAAAATCACTAAAATATATTTTTAAAAAAAGTTTTGGCATTTCTTTGAACCTTAAAACTTCTAAATTTTACTTCTTTGAATAGTTCTATTTACCTTTTTTTAGTGATGCAAGTTGTCTTAAGTAGCTTATAAAGTCAATCTCTAGAAAATACTTGTCTGTTACCATTCTGATTAAACAAAAATTCTTCATTAATTTACATACATGTGTTTTTGCTATAACACTTAACACAAGAACAGACATCTATTATGTTTCCATTAAAACAAAAGAGCACATTAGTTTTTTTCTTTCAGTATTGTATTTAAAAAAGGTTAACATCCGCCGAAACTGGTTTGGCTCAGTGGATAGAGTGTCAGCCTACGGACTGAAAGGTCCCAGGTTAAATTCCGGTCAAGGGAATGTATATTGGTTGTGGACGCATCCCCAGTAGAGGGCGTGCAGGAGGCAGCTGATCAATGTCTCTCTCTCATCAATGTTTCTAACTTTCTATTCCTCTCCCTTCCTCTCTGTGAAAAATCAATAAAACATATTTTTAAAAATAATAAAAATAAAATAATAAAATAAAAAAGGTTAACATCCTATCTAAGAAAAGAGTAATATGCAAATTGACTATCTCTGCTATGCCCTCAAGCCAATAAGGAGCGAGTGTGCAAATTAACCCAACCAATATGGCTATGGCCACAAAGAGAGCAGGAGGGATGCTTGGGTTGCCCCAGCGATGGAGAAAGCCAAGCTTTCCACACACCCTGGCCAGCCCAGGCCTTCACTTAAGGCTAGAAAGTTTCAATTACAGAAGATAAATAAATTCCAACAGAAATCGCTGTGGCCACTGAGCAAGCAGAAGGCTTAGCTTTACTCCAGGATACAAAGTTTCAATTGTAGAAGATAAATAAATCCCAGATACCAAGTCCTCCACTTGGATCACTAGGGGGCGTGGCCAGCTTGCAAACCACCACAGGCCCCTCACTCAGGCTGCCCCACGCCCCAAGGGAATGCCCATCCTGATCTGGAACACCCTTCAGGGAAAACCAGCTGGCCCCCACCCATGGACCAGGCCTCTATTCTATCTAATAAAAGAGTAATATGCAGATTGACCATCACTCCAACACACAAGATGACTGCTCCCATGTGGACACAAGAGGGCTACCACAAGAAGGCCAGTATGGGAGAACAGTTGAGAGGGACTAGGCCTGAAAGGGAGGACAGTTGGGGATGATCAAGCCTGCAGGCAAGGGCAGTTAGGGGTGACCAAACTGGCAGAGGAGGGAAGGTGAGGGTGACTGGGCCTGCAGGGAAGGGCAGTTGGACGGGACCCAGGCCTGCAGGAGAGAGCAGTTGGAGGGGGGGGGGAATCAGGCCTGCAGGGGAGGGCAGTTAGGGGTGACCATGCCTGCAGGGGAGGGCAGTTAGGGGTGATCAGGTCTGCAGGGGAGGGTAGTGAGGGGCAGGGGAGTGGTTAGGGGTGATCAGGCTGGCAGGCAGAAGCAATTAGGGGCAATCGGGAAGGCAAGCAGGTGAGCAGTTGGGAGCAGTCCTAGATTGTGAGAGGGATGTCTGACTGCCCGTTTAGGCCTGATCCCACTGGGTCCCAGATTGGAGAGAGTGCAGGCTGTGCTGAAGGACACCCCCTTTCCTCTGTGCATGAATTTTGTGCACCAGGCCTCTAGTTAAAAATGAAGAACTGTTATTTTCTTTGAAATCATTAAGCTTCTTGCACATCTTAAGCTTCCTTCTTCTGCCTGCATTCTGATAACTTATTCAGAAATTCCTTTAATTTCTGATAATGAGGAAGGCTGCTGCAATGAGCACTCTTTGCAACTTCTTCATTTGTATAAAAGAGCGAACCCAGCTTAGAGTAAAACTTTGTTTTAGGTTTCAAATAATCTAGACCAACAGGAACATTGGGTTGATATGGTCCAATTCTATACTCACCTGGCATTGTATAGTCCTCCTTGTTTTCATCACTTTGGCCATCTGCATTTTTGCTTGTGTTTCTGTTGGGATCATCAGCATTCTCAGCAGATTCAGCACCTGGTTCTGTATTTTCCTCATTTTTAATTCCATTTTCCAAAATTCCTTCATTTCCTTGATCAAGTCCTTTGACCTTGTCTACCTTAGTTTCAACCAAACCATCCATCATCATTTTTGTCACCAGACTTAAAGGCCATGGCCAATTTATGGAGTTTCTGAAATTCTAAATCTTCCTCATCACCAACCTCATCTCGAATGACAAAACCTTCCATATTCCCTGGGAGCAATGCCTTTTAATCTTTTTCTTTGGAGCTAAAGCACCCAACGTGTTCTTTATTTGTGCTGTCATTCTTTATTTCTGTTTTCATAGTTATATCTTTTCTCATGCTGTTGAGCATCTTTTTTAATTATTATTTTTAAATGTATTTTTATTGATTTCAGAGAGGAAGTGAGGAGAGAGAGGCAGAAACATCAATGATGAGAGAGAATCACTGATCGGCTGCCCCCTGCGCTCCCCTGACTGGGGACCAAGCCCGAAGCCCAAGTATGTGCCCTTGACCAGAATTGAACCCAGGACCCTCCAGTCTGCAGGTTGATGCTCTATCCATTGAGACAAATCGGCCAGGGCTATTGAGCATCTTTAACATCATTATTCTGAATTCTACTAGTATTTCAGATAAATTTCTTATCTCCATTTCATTTATCTCTCCTTCTGGTGAATTCTCTTGTTCTTTCATTTGTAGGTTGTTTCTTTGTCTCTGCACTTTGGCTGCCTGTTTGGGTTTATGACTATGTATTAGGTAGATCTGATATGCCTCTCAATCTCTAGTGCAGGACAGTGTCAAATGCTAATTGTTATTCTCAGTCTCCTAAGGGGCAAGGTGTTTTCCACTAGAGTGGGTCAACTATCTTCCCCCCAGGCAATGTCTCCTGTATAGAAAATGTCTGCATGAGAAAGATGATCTCTGCACCATGAGGGGATGGCTCAGGAAACTTTAGTGTCTGCCTTCTCAGCTCTCATCCCAAAGCCCCTGATCCTGGCTTCTGCACACACAGCTCCAGTCCACTCTGCCCTCCCTCTGCTGGAGTACAAGGTGCGTGGCTCCACAGGCAATTGTGTGCATTGGCCCTTCAAGAGGGTGCCTGAATTTCCAGCTTTCTCTCCTTGGCAGACAGCAACCACCCCTGCTTTTTACAGCCAGATGTTGTGTGGGTGCCCTTCTCAGTTCTAATGCTCTCTGCTGGGGGGTCCAGCGTGGGGATTAGCCCCTAGGGTTCTCAGTGGCAAACCCCCACAGCTGAGAAATCTCTCTGGCACTTAAGTTTCTGTCTGTGGGAGCCCAGCCTGCCCTTTCTCGCCTCCGCCCCTTCTTTCAGTCTATATGTGGTCTCCACTTTCAGTTCTCAGTTATCAGCATTCTTGCCAGAGTTTTCCATTGATTATTCAGGAAGTTTTTCTATATTTTAGCTATAATGTCAATTTGGTCCTGGGAGCATGTCCATGCAGCCATTTTTAATCTTTCACTAACCTCATAGTTTTTATTTATTTATTTATTTATTTAAAAATATATTTTATTGATTTTTTTTTACAGAGAGGAAGGGAGAGAGATAGAAAGTCAGAAACCTCAATGAGAGAGAGACATTGATCAGCTGTCTTCTGCACGCCCCACAGTGGAGATGTGCCCGAAAGCAAGGTACATGCCCCCAACCTGCCCCCAACCGGAATCGAACCCAGGACCTTTCAGTCCACAGGCTGACGCTCTATCCACTGAGCCAAACTGGTCTTGGCTAACCTCATAGTTTTTAAAATACTATCTTTATGTTAATGACTCCCAATCTCCAGCCTTTCCCACCTGCTTCCCAACTGTATTGATTTATATTTTCAATAACTCCATGTGTATATTTAATTGGCATTTATCATATCTAAAACTAAATTTCTCATCTTCCTTTGCAAATATGCTACTCCAACAGCATATATATATATATATATATATATATATATATATAGTGGTACCTCGAGATACGAGTGCCCTAACATATGAGATTTTTGAGATACGAGCCGTTGAGCGAGTGATTTTTGCTTTGAAATATGAGCAACATTTGAGATAGGAGTAATCTCGCAGATTGGCCCGCTGCACAGGACCCACCAGTTTACCGCGACTCAAGTGTCTCATAGTTTCCCAAGCCTCAAGATTACGGAACAAATTTAACTCGTATCTTGAGGTACCACTGTGTGTGTGTGTGTGTGTGTGTGTGTGTGTGTGTGTGTGTATATATATATATATATATTTCTTTTTTTTTAATTTCAGAAAGGAAGGCAGAGGGAGAGAGAGGTAGAAATATCAATGATAAGAGAGAATCATTGACTGGTTGCCTCCTGCACACCCCTTCACTGGGGATGGAGCCTGCAACCCAGGCATGTGCCCTTGACTGGAATCAAACCAACGACCCTTCTATCCACAAGCCAACACTCTATCCACTGAGCCAAATCAGACAATGACAGTCTTTCTTTCTTTCTTTCTTTCTTTCTTTCTTTCTTTCTTTCTTTCTTTCTTTCTTTGTTTCTTCCTTCCTTCCTTCCTTCCTTCCTTCCTTCCTTCCTTCCTCCTTCCTTCCTTCCTTCCTTCCTTCCTTCCTTCCTTCCTTCTTTTCTTTCTTTCTTTCTTTCTTTTTATTTATTTATTTTTTTTAAGAAAATTGAATTTATATAAGGAAAAGGGGATGGAAGGTGGGGAAGGGCTACACAGAAAAAAGAGGCCTTGGAGACAGTTGCAAGGGGTTAGCTCAGGATGAGCAGCCGCTGTCCATTGCGTCCCTGGTTGCAAGTCTCATGGAGTCCCTTAGAGGTTAGGGGATATGTTCCTGTTGGGGGACGGCATAGGTGTGCTCCTTGGAGGGAGAACATGCACTGGAGCCTTTGTCCTGAGTGTACTTCTCTCTTTTTTTTTTTTTTCAAATATATTTTATTGATTTTTTACAGAGAGGAAGGGAGAAGGATACAAAGTCAGAAACATCGAAGAGAGAGAGACATCGATCAGCAGCCTCCTGCACACCCTCTACTGGAGTTGTGCCCACAAGCAAGATACATGCCCCCGACCGGAATCGAACCTGGGACCTTTCAGTCCGCAGGCCGACGCTCTATCCACTGAGCCAAACCTAGTCTCAGCACTTCTCTCTTTTTTGCAAGTGGAAATCTTAAGTGCTCAGGGGAGGATCTTAATAGAATACTCATCAGCTTTCCAGGTGTGTGCTTTCAGAGTTGTGATATCCACTGATTGGTCTGTGCCAGGGGAGGGGGTCATTAGGCAATCCATCTGGTCCTGAGGCAGCCATGGTGTCACTTGTCTGGTTTTGCTGCTTTTCTGGGCCTAGAGCTGAAATACAACTGAGGCCTAAATGTTATCTTTTGGGAGGGAAAGGTAAGGGGGTCTAAACCACCTGACCAGAGATAAGAAAGATCAGGGGTCCAAACCACAGGACCAGAATCTGCTAGGGGAGGATAGTTTGCCCTGGGGGCAAGGTTCTTGTTTTCCCAGTTTTGCCCCTTGCTAGACATCTGGAGCTTTCTACCCTGGTGAGTTTCTGTACCTGGCCCATCATCCTTGCTCTGGGGGTCTAATATTCCCCCTAAGGATTTTTTAAAAATGTTTTTATTGATTTCAGAGGGAAGGGGAGAGGGAGAGAGATAGAAAAATCAAAGATGAAAATCATTGATCGGCTGCTTCCTGCACGCCCCACACTGGGGATTGAGACCGCAACCTGGGCATGTGCCTTTGAATGTAATTGAACCCGGACCCTTCAGGCCACAGGCCGATGCTCCGAACCAAACCAGCTAGGGCTGCCACTGCATTCTTTCAGAGAAAAGGGGTACAAGGTCTCTTCTCTAGCTGCTACCTGCTGAAAGGGGGCACCATTTTCCTTCAGAGCCCAAAGATCCTTGCTTTCTGTCAGAGGGATGATGAGGCCTGGGCTCTAAAGGAGGTTGTGATGGTGTCTAGGGGTGGTATTTCCTGATGACAAGTAGGACTTGTAACAGGGAATATTCAGATTGAGCTTCCGTCTATGTTTCTCTTTCTCCTTCTTCCTCTCCCTGGGACTTATCTGCCAGTTGATGCCTTCACTGTCCTGTTGTCCATAGTAGGGGCATAAACCCCTCATTGCTTAAGTTTTCGTTGGGTATCCTAAACAGTTACCACAGTTTTTCCAAAAAGATGGTCGTTGTCCTCTCACGACAGCCTTTCTTTTTTTTTTTTAATATATTTTATTGATTTTTTTACAGAGAGGAAGGGAGAGAGATAGAAAGTCAGAAACATCGATGAGAGAGAGACATCGATCAGCTGCCTCCTGCACACCTCCCACTGGGGATGTGCCCACAACCAAGGTACATGCCCTTGACTGGAATCGAACCTGGGTCCCTTCATTCCACAGGTCGACAGTCTATCCACTAAGCCAAACCTGCCTTTCTTTTTTTTTCTTTTTTTAAATATATTTTATTGATTTTTCACAGAGAGGAAGGGAGAGGGATAGAAAGTCAGAAACATCGATGAGAGAGAGACATCGATCAGCTGCCTCCTGCACGCCCCACAGTGGAGATGTTCCCGCAAGCAAGGTACATGCCCCTGACCAGAATCGAACCTGGGACTCTTCAGTCCACAAGCCGACGCTCTATCCACTGAGCCAAACCGGTCTCGGCAGCCTTTCTTTATTTCATTAAATAGTAACTCCATTCTCAGTTCATTAATTTTGATTAATTTCCTAGTCTCCTTGCTTTCTTTTGCCTCCTACTGTCTATTCTCAATATGGCAGCCAAAGCAATCCTTTAAGACCTAAAAGGAATTGGCCACATCTTATCCCAAAACCCTTCAATGGCTTTACATATCACTTACAGAAATTCTGACAATGGTTTACTGATTTCCTTAGTATATCTCTGACCTCAAATCCTAGGACTCCCTTGAGTCACACTGACTTCTTTGTCCCTCATAAATACCAGGCATTCTCCCCTCCGGGTCTTTACACATGATGTTCTTTAGGCCTGTATAGCTTTTCCCCTAGGTATTTCATGTAACTTCCTCATTCTCTCCTCTCCTTTAAGTATTTACACAAATATTACCTTTTTGGGGGAGGCCTTTCCTGGCTAGAATGTTTAAAATTACCACCCACTTCAGCATTATCCCTACCAAAACTTACTATCTCTTTTTTCTGTTTTAGTTTTATTTTGTTATTATTTTTATATTATATATAAATGTTTTCTATTATGCTCATCCCAAGGCAAACACATACACACACAGGAAAATTCAACATGTCCAAAGACCCCAAAAATAGTCAAGTTTGCTTATTTTAAGATGCTTGAGCCCCTCTTCATGATTCCCCAACATTTATATGGCAGACCAGACCACTGACCAATAACATTAGAAAAGGAGGGCAAGGTTATATCATGCACAGTTTTAATCTTGGTTAATCTTGGGCTAAAGAGTTTAGACTTAATTCCATGGATAATAAGAAGTTGGTGACAGCTATGCTTTAAAAAATTAATCTGGGGGAGATGAATAGGACAATTGGGAGAGCAAACACTGACAGATCTCACATCAAGGAAGCCAGTTATGAAGCTTTTGCAACAATCCAGGCAAGAGGGCTGATGGGAACATAAAAACATAGTGATAAAAAGGGAAATAGATGGCCTGGCCAGTGTGGTTCCGTGGTTGAGCATCAAAACCTATGAACCAGCCGAAACCGGTTTGGCTCAGTGTTGGGATTTATACTTAAAAAATATTTGAAGTTTAAAAAATATATATAACCAAAATGTGCTTTTAAAAATTCAAAATATATCCCAGCCTAACCAGTTTGGCTCAGTGGATAGAGCATCAGCCTGTGGACTGAAAGGTCCCAGGTTTGATTCCGGTCAAGGTCATGTACCCAGGTTGCAGGCACATCCCCAGTAGGGGGCGTGTAGGAGGCAGCTGATCAATGTCTCTCTCTCTCATTGATGTTTCTAACTCTCTATTCCTCTACCTTCCTCTCTATAAAAAATCAATTAAGAAAAAAACACAAAAACCTATGAACCAGGAGGTCTTGGTTTAATTCCTGGGCAAGGCACATATCCGGGTTGCAGGCTGAATCCCCAGAAGGGGGCTTGAAGGAGGCGTGCAGGAGGCAGCTGATCAATGTTTCTCTATCATTGATATTTCTATCTCTCCCTTTCCCTTTCTCTTTAAAGTCAATAAAAATATCTTTAAAAAAATAAAAAAGCTGAAACCGGTTTGGCTCAGTGAATAGAGCTTCCGTCCGAGTCCCAGATTCGATTCCAGTCAAGGGCATATACCTTGGTTTACAAGCACAATCCCCAGTAGGGGGCGTGCAAGAAGCAGCTGATCGATATTTCTCTCTCATTGATGTTTCTAACTCTATTCCTCTCCCTTCCTCTCTGTAAAAAATCAATAAAATATATTTAAAATAAATAAATAAAAAATAAAATAAAATATAAAAATAAAAAACAATGGAGGAACTTCACTTTTCACTTTTCATTGTACATGCTTTTATTATTTTTTGTACATTCTTTTATATGGTTTGATTTTTTCCTTATTTATTTATTTGCTATTTTATGGTTTGAATTTTTAAAAAATATTTTTATTTATTTTATTATTTTATTTTTTTATATTTTATTGATTTTTTTTATAGAAAGGAAGGGAGAGGGACAGAGAGTTAGAAACATTGATGAGAGAGAAACATCCATCAGCTGCCTCCTGCACACCCCCTACTGGGGATGGGCCTGCAAACAAGATACATGCTCTTGACCGGAATCAAACCTGGAACCTTTCAGTCCACAGGCTGATGCTCTATCCACTGAGCCAAACTGGTTAGGCTGGGATATATTTTGAATTTTTAAAAGCACATTTTGGTTACATATATTTTTTAAACTTCAAATATTTTTTAACCAGTATAAATCCCAACACAACACACCAACATGATCTTGTGCATTTGGAGGGGAAATATTTCCTGGCTAAGCGGAAAATTGTGCAGATGACTTTTAGAAGACCTTCATTCTAAGCAGCTTTATAGTGAAACATTTCATTTTGAAGTCTGGACTTTCTCTCTTCAGTTTGTTTTAGTCTACATTCACTGAGTACAACTTGTATTGATCATTGAGACCCAGTTTTTTCCAGGGTTCTATCTCAACAGACATGTAGATTTAACAATGCCAGGCAGAAAACATTCAGTGCTGTCCCAGTACCTCCACTCCAATAAGTACAAAAGAGGGGCATCAAGTTGGATGCTTGACCTAGGATCTGGCAGAGTATGGTTGTGGCAGAGGGCCTGGAAGCAGAGAAAAACAAAACTGCATGGCTGGCAGTAGGTAGTCAGTGCACCGAGGATCAGCAGACTGGTTATATTTGTGTCTGTAGATAATTACATCTTAAGAAAGTGTATGAGCCCTGGACAGTAGCTCAATTGGTTAGAATGTCATCACAATAGGCCAAGGTTTCAGCTTGGATGCTTGGTAAGAATCAATCAATGAATGTGCAAATAAATGCAACAACAACAAAATTATATTTCTCTCTCTCTCTCTAAAATTAAATAAATTTTAAAATAAAGTGCATGATGTGATATAATTCTTACTATTTTTGACACTAGAAGTAATATTAGGTATTCTTACATTGATTCTTACATCAGATTTCCATGATTAGTGTGCAATAGGCAGGTGGGAAGTTTGAATAAAGATCAGTCAAGAAAGCAGGGATTTTAAAAAATTGCTTCATATTTCTTTTATTTTGGCTTTAGTAATCTGGTATTTTAAAAAATGAAAACTAGCCCTGGCTGGTTTGGTTCACTGGACAGAGCATCAGCCTGCGGACTGAAGGATCCCAGGTTCGATTTCGGTCAAGGGCACATGCCCGGGTTGCGGGCTTGATCCCCATTAGGGGACGTGCAGCAAGAGGCAGTCAATCAATAATTATCTCTCATCATTGATGTTTCTATCTTCTTTCCCTCTCCCTTCCTCTCTAAAATCAATAAAGATACATTAAAAAAATAAAACTGGCATTTTCCAGTCAATTCTTTTTTTTTTAAATATATTTTATTGATTTTTTACAGAGAGGAACGGAGAGGGATAGAAAGTCAGAAACATCGATGAGAGAAAGACATCGATCAGCCGCCTCCTGCACGCCCCACAGTGGAGATGTGCCTGCCACCAAGGCACATGCCCTTGACCGGAATCGAACCTGGGACCTTTCAGCCCGCAGGCCGACGCTCTATCCACTGAGCTAAACCGATCTCGGCAATTCTTTTTATAGCTCATTAAATTTGTACATTGTTTCTAACAATAGAGACTAGTAAGAGAGAGCAGTATTGCCCAACTAGCAGGGCTCAGTGCTTTAGTGTTGAACTATGAACCTGGAGTTAAGGTTGGATTCCTGGTCAGGGCACATGCCTGAGGTTTGCGGGCTCATGTGTGGGGCATGCAGGAGGCAGCTGATCAATGATGTTCTCTTTTCATTGATGTTTCTATCTCTCTCTTCCTTTCCCTTCCTCTCTGAAATCAATAAAAATATATTTTAAAAAGAAGAGGAAAAAAAAAATAACTAGAGCCCTCTCCATTTTGGCTCAATGGATAGAGCATTGGCCTGTGGACTGAAGCGTCCCAGGTTCAATTCTGGTCAAGGGCACATGCCTGAGTTACAGGCTTGATCCCCAGTGGGGGCTATGTGGGAGACAGCTGATTAGGATTCTCTTCATCAACGATATTTCTCTCTCTTTGTCTCTCCTTCCTTTCTAAAATCTATTAAAAAGATATATCAAAGAGCAGACTTTAAAAAAAAAGGAAAAAGAAAAAGAACAGAGTATTAAATATCTGCTTCTCTATTTAGTAGGTAAATGATCATAAGAACTTACTAAATATCTGATTGTCAGTTTCTTCTTGGGGGATGTGGATTCCTTATATTAGTGGTCGGCAAACTCATTAGTCAACAGAGCCAAATATCAACAGTACAATGATTGAAATTCCTTTTGAGAGACAAATTTTTTAAATTTAACCTTCTTCTAACGCCACTTCTTCAAAATAGATTCGCCCAGGCCGTGGTATTTTGTGGAAGAGCCGCACCCTATGGACCAAAGAGCTACATGTGGCTTGCAAGTCGTGGTTTGCCACCCACTGCCCTATATTATTTATGTTACTTTACTTATTTAATTATTTATTTTCAATTACAGTTGAAATTCAATATTATATTCATTTCAGCTGTACAATTTAGTGATTAGACATTTATATAACTTACAAAGTGATCTTATAACAGTGGGAAATTATAACCCTTCTCACCATTCTTTTGACATTGTTTCTGTAAATGCTGAACCTGACTAATATGTGGCTTGTAGATATATAGCATCTATACTAATAAAAGGGTAATATGATAATTAGACTAGACATCTATCTGGACAAAATCATGGTGGTGGGGGCTGTGGAAGAGAGCAGTTAGGGGCAACCAGGCCAGCAGAGAAGGTGGTTAGGGGCAATCAAGCAGGCAAGGGAGCAGTTAGGGGCATCAAACAGGCAGGCAGGCAGGCAGGCAGGTGAACAGTAGGAGCCAGCAGTCCCAGACTGAGAGGTGGAATGGGCCTAAACTGGCAGTTTAGAGGGGAGATAGAGATAGAAACACCAATGATGACAGAGAATCATAGATTGGTTGCCACTTGCACACCCCACACTGGGGATCAAGCCTGCAACCTGGGCATGTGCCCTTGACTGGAATCAAACCTGGAACACTTTAGTCTGCAGGCTGATGCTCTATCCACTGAGCCAAACCAGCTGGGGCTAAATTTATATTTCTTTTTTTTTTAAAGATATATTTTATTGATTCTTTACAGAGATGAAGGGAGAGGGATAGAAAATCAGAAACATCGATGAGAGAGAGACATCAATCAGCCGCCTCCTGCACGCCACACACTGGAGATGTGCCCGCAAGCAAGGTACATGCCTCCAACCGGAATCGATCCTGGGACCCTTCAGTCCACAGGTCAACGCTCTATCCACTGAGCCAAACCGGTCTCGGCTAAATTTATATTTCTTAATTCCTTCACCTTTTTCACTCAGCACCTCAACCCCCCCCTCCCAATCTGGCAACCATCAGTTTGTTCTCTGCATCTATGAGTTTGTTTATTTTGTTTTTTAGATTTCACATATAAGTGAAATCATATGATATTTGTCTTTTTTTTGTCTGATCTATTTCATTTAGCTTAATACCCTTTAGGTCTACCCATGTTATCCCAAATGGTAAGATTTCATTATTTTCTTTGGCTGAGTAATATTCAACTGTATATACGTACTGTGTCTTATTTTTTAAAAGATATTTTTATTGATTTCAAAGAGGTAGGAAGAGGGATAGAAACATAAAAACATTAATGATAAGAATCATTGATCAATTGCCTCCTGCACATCCAACACGGAGGATGGAGCCGGCAACCCAGGCATGTGCCCTAATGAGGCATTGAACTGTGACCTCCTGGTGCATAGGCTGATGCTTAACCACCGAACCATCCTGGCTGGGCAAGTACTACATCTTCTTTATCCAAACATCCATTGATGGACATTTAGGTTGCTTCCATTCCTTGGCTATTGAAAATAATGATGCAATGAACAGAGGAGTGAATATATCCTTTAAAACATTTTTTAAAATATGCTTTTAATGATTTTACAGAGAGAGGAAGGGAGAAAGAGAGATAGAAATATCAGTGAGAGAGAAACATCATTTGGTTGCCTCTGGTACAGGCCCCACCCGGACACTGAACCCTGCCCTGTCCGGCAACTGAAACCAAAAACTTTTGGAACGATGCTCCAACCAACTAAACCACCTAGCCAGGGCTTATCGTTACTTTTTTGTTGTTGTTGTTTAATATATTTTATTGATTTTTTACAGAAAGGAAGGGAGAGAGACCGAGAGCTAGAAACATCGATGAGAGAGAGACATCGACCAGCCGCCTCCTGCACGCCTCCCACTGGGAATGCGCCTGCAACCAAGGTACATGCCCTTGACTGGAATCGAACCTGGGACCTTTCAGTCCGCAGGCTGATGCTCTATCCACTGAGCCAAACCGATTTCAGCAAACTTTTAATCATACGTTTTTTGCAATATGATTTCTCTTAGTCCACAGATATCTGAAATTCATAACTACATATATATTTTTTATCTTTTTTATTTATCATTTAGAAACAGATTATAAAGTGAGACAGAATGAGTAATTAAGAGGGAAATCAGCCGAAACCGGTTTGGCTCAGTGGATAGAGCGTCAGCCTGCGGATTGAAAGGTCCCAGGTTCAATTCCGGTCAAGGGCATGTACCTTGGTTGCAGGCATATCCCCAGTAGGGGGTGTGCAAGAGGCAGCTGATCTATGTTTCTCTCTCATAGATGTTTCTAACTCTCTGTCCCTCTCCCTTCCTCTCTGCAAAAAATCAATATAATATATATTTTTTAAAAAGAGGAAAATCATTGCATTTT
Source organism: Lasiurus cinereus (assembly GCA_011751065.1). Taxonomy (NCBI): domain Eukaryota; kingdom Metazoa; phylum Chordata; class Mammalia; order Chiroptera; family Vespertilionidae; genus Lasiurus; species Lasiurus cinereus. Next base: position 18,545,702 of record JAAGEH010000426.1, read on the forward strand.
TAAGAATTATTAGTATGCCGAAACTGATTTGGCTCAGTGGATAGAGTGTCGGCCTGCGGACTGAGGGGTCCCCGGTTCGATTCTGGTCGGGGGCATGTTGCTTGCTTGCGGGCATATCCCCATTCGGGATTGCGCAAGAGGCGGCCGGTTGATGTCTCTCTCTCATCGATGTTTCTGACTTTCTATCCCTCTCCCTTCCTCTCTGTAAAAAATCAATAAAATATATTAAAAAAAAAAAAAGTTTAGATGGAACCAAAAAAGACCCCTAATAGCGCAACAATTTTGAGAAAGAACAAAAGTCGGAAGGATCACGATACTGGATATCAAACTATACTACAAACCATTGTGATCAAAACAGCCGGGTACTGGCACCAGAACAGGAATATAGATTAATGGAACAGAACAGAACAGAGACCCCGGAAATTGATCCAAGCCGATTAATATTTGACAAAAGAGGCAAGATCAGACAATGGAGTAAAGGCAGTTTCTTTAATAAATGATATTGGGGTAAAAGTGAAACTAGACCACCAATTTATCCCATACATAAGGATAAACTCAAAATGTTTAAAAGACTTAAATGTAAGTTGCAAAGCCATAAAAAAAATCTTAGAAGAAAACATATGCCATGAAATCTCAGACATAACATGTAGGAGAATTTTCACTGATACATTTCCTATGGAAAGAGAAACAGAAGAAAAAACAAACAAAGGGGACTCCATCAAACTGAAAAGCTTCTGCACAGCAAAAGAAACCATCAACAAAATGAAAATGGAACCCACCGTATGGGAGAACATATTCACCAATGATTCATCTGATATGGGGTTAATTTATAAAACATATAAAAAAACTCATGCAACTCAACACCAGGAAGACAAAACAATCCAATTAAAAAACGGGCAAAGGACCTGAACAGACAATTCTCCAAAGAGGACATACAGATGGCCAAGAGACATATGAAAAAATGCTCAACGTCACTAATCATCAGAGAGATGCAAATTAAAACAACAATGAATCATCACCTTACACCTGCCAGAATGGCTTCCATCAATAAATCAACAAACAAGTACTGGTGAAGTCATGAGGAAAAGGGAACCCTAATACACTGCAGGTTGGGAATGCAGACTGCTGCAGTCACTGTAGAAAACAGTACTGAGTTTCCTAAATAGATGCCCAGGTGATGTAGCTCAGTGGTTAGAATGTATTCAGCCTGTCTTTGGGCTTAAGGGTCGTGGGTTGGATTCTAGGTCAAGGGCATGTACCTTGGTTGTATGCTGGATCCCCAGCCAAGGTCAGGGTGCCTGCAGAGGTAACCAACAGATGTGTCTCTCTCACATAGATGTTTCTCTCTTTCTCCCCCACCTCCTCCCTTCCATTCTCTCCAAAAATCAATGGGAAAATATTATCAGGTGAGAATTAAAAAAAAAAAAAAAGCCCAAAGTCTTGGAAGCATGGAAAGGACTGGCAGATCTCAGATTTCAGAGGGTGTGTGTGGGGTGGTGGGGGGCGTGGGGGGGGAGGGAAAGGACTAGCAGATCTCAGGGGGAATGGAAGAGATTAACCAAAGAATTTATACGCATATATGCATAGCCCACGAGAGAAGACAATAGTGTGGTGAAGGCTTGGAGTAAGGCGGGGGCTGGGTGGAGGGAGGAAAATGGAGGACATAAAAAAACTTGCCATATAGATGAAAAAACATAAATTGTAACAAAACCTGTTTTCTTAGAAACAGTTTTTACAACTTTGCACCTAGGGATGACTTTGTTCCTTTGTTTCGACTGCTGCAATGATCACAATTAAAAATAAGCATAGGTGGAACCGGTTTGGCTCAGTGGATAGAGCATTGGCCTGCGGACTGAAAGGTCCCAGGTTTGATTCTGGTCAGGGGCATGTACCTTGTTTGTGGGCATGCAGGAGGCAACTGATTGATGTTTCTTATCGATGTTTCTGACTTTCTATCCCTCTCCCTTCCTCTCTGTTAAAAATCAATAAAATATATTTAAAAAAATAAGCATAAACAAATAAACAAATAAATAAGCAGAAATTCAACTCAAACCACAAATCCTGATATTCTGAGGCTCTGGGACTAAAGTCAAAAGAGGTGGTTTCCAACAACATCGATAATAAGAATAAGGATGATTTGGGGCGGTGGAGAAAAGCAAAACTGAAAGGAAGTGGGAGATGATGTGTCTTGAAGTGAGGCCATCAGCCACTTTCTCCAGGAAAATCTCTCAGGCAGCATCCCTGGTATATGCTTACTTGTCTCCTCTTGTTTCCTCACTCAGATTCATAAATCTCTTTAGACATCATCCACTTTCTTTGGAACTAACTGACACTTCAGGAGATGAGTGGGGTGTAAGTAAGTTCAGGTATCCTAGCTTCGAGCAAATATCTCTAAATGTCAAACTTCTAAGTGCCAGAGCTGGGGTTTGAATCCAGGCATCAGGGCTCTTAAGCCTGTTTTGCAGGTGGGATTCAGGGGATACTCCCAATCTTGTCTGGGTCTCTGTAGAGAACTCTGTGAAGTTCTACTCAGAAGACAGGGTGGCTTCTGGAGTGAAGGCCCAGCCAGAGCCTAGGTCTGGTCAGGAGGCTGGCAGGGTAGAGGAACACAGTGTAGGGGAACACAGTGTAGGCACCCTGGGAGCTGCCCTCTGGTAGTTCTTTTTATGTTTTTTAATATATTTTTATTGATTTCAGAGAAGGGAGAAGGACAGAGAAATAGAACATCAATGATGAGAGAGAATCATTGATTGATTGCCTCCTGCATGCCCCCACTGTGGATGGAACCTGCAACCCAGGCATGTGCCCTTGACAAGACTCGAACCCAGGACTCTTCTGTCTGCAAGCCAACACTCTATCCACTGAGCCAAACCAGCTAGGGCTGGTAGTTCTAATTTTAATTTTTGTTCTTAAGTTTTTAATCTGTAAATGGGCAATCCTTCCCCCCAAATATGGTGTAAATATCAAATAAGACCATTTAAGCATAGTACCTACCTCTGAGCCCAGCACATAGTAGGTACTATATTTCTCTCACTGCATTAGTAAGTCCACCCCTAGTCCTGCAGAACAGAGCATTATTCATTCAGTCAATAAACATTTACTATCTATCTGCCTACTGTGTGTCAGGCACTATGTTAGATAGTCAAGATATAAAAATGAATATGGGCCCTGGCCGGTTTGGTTCAGTGGATAGAGCGTCGGCCTATGGACTGAAGGGTCCCAGGTTCGATTCCAGTCAAGGGCACATGCCTGGGTTGTGGGCTTGGTTCCCAGTAAGGGGCGTGCAGGAGGCAGCCAATCAATGATTCTCTCTCATCACTGATGTTTCTAGCTCTCTCTTCCTCTCTGAAATCAATATATATATATACATATACATATACATATATGTATATGTATATATATGTGTGTGTGTGTGTGTATATTTATATATATTTATATTTTTTAAGTGAATATGATAAAGTTCCTTTAAAAACTTTTGTAGCCCTAGCAGTTTGGCTCAGTGGACAAAGTGTTGGCCTGCAAACTGAAGGGTCCCGAATTTGATTCTGGTCAAGGGCACATGCTAGGGTTAGGGGTTCAATCCCCAGTAGGGGGTAGACAGGAGAAAGCCAATCAATGATTCTCTCTCATCATTGTTGTTTCTATCTCTCCCTTCCTCTCTGAAATCAATAAAAATATAAACACACACACACACACACACACACACACACACACACACACAAAACAACTTCTGTAAAAGAGCAAACAGCTACCAAAAAAGCAAACAGCTACCAAAAAGTAAGTATAATATATATAGGAGGGGTATGCGTGGAGTACTGTAAAGTACAAAGAGGGGAGAAACCAGTTCTTTGGGAGTCGTGGGGAGTTTAGGAAAAACTCAAGATTTGAGCTGCACTTTAAAATATGAGTAAGAATTTTCCAGGTAGTTGTAGGAGAAAGACTATTTCAGAAGAGGAACTGCATCATCTCAATGTAGATATAGCAACTAATATAGAATAGTTATTTAGACAACTGACCTAATTTGTTTTTTATATGTCCAATAGGCATTTCTTGCTCAGAGATACAATAATAAATAAAAACTTGGTCCCAATACTTTAGGGAGCTTACACTGTAGAGCAGGGGTAGGAAACATTTTGCCCAAGGGCTATATAAGGCTGGATATATCACTTGGTCTGGCCCTGTCAAGGCGTTGGGAGTAGTTAATTAAATATAGCAGGCTAATTTTTTTTTTTTAAAGATTTTTTGTTGTTGTTGTTGATTTCAGAGAAGAAGGGAGAGGAGAGATAGAAACATCAATGATGAGAGAGAATCATTCATTGGTTGCCTCCTGCATGACCCCTGCTGGGGACTGAGCCTGAGGCCTGGGCATGTGCCCTTGATGGGTATTGAACCTGGGACTCTGCAGTCTGCAGGTGATGCTCTATCCACTGAGATAACCAGCTAGGTTATTTTTAAGTTGATAATTTTGTATGGCCATGAATGATGTTATAAATATCCAAATGGCCCTTGGCAAAAAAAAGGTTCCCCACCCCTGCAGAGGGAGAGACAGATTTTAATAAAATAATCACAGAAATTCATGTAAAGTTGAAACTGGGGTAAGTGCTTCTGAGAGGAGGCTTAGTGCAGGAAGATATAAGGCCATAAAATAGGCATTTGACCTAAACTAGAAGGTGAGAGAAGGCTTCCTTAAGGGAGTGATGCTTGAACTCAGAGGTGAAGGATGGCCAGGGCATAACTGAGGAAAGGAGAAAGAAAAAGCATCCCAGGAAAAGGAAACAAAGCCTATGGTGAGGGAGGTCAGCATCGCCAAGGTTTGATCACAACGTAGAATGCATTCCCACACTCAGATTCAAGGTTTAAAATTCAAAGGCCATTCAGGGACCAGACAGGTCACTTCCATGGACAAATGTATAAGACAACAGAGGGAGCTACTAGACTGGAGATCTGTAGAAGTTCTTGCCTGCCTAAAATGAACCTTGTCTGCAAATAAAGTGTACTGGTTTATAGCCGAAACTGTTTGGCTCAGTGGATAGAGCATTGGCTTGTGGACTGAAGGGTCCCGGCTTCAATTCCGGTTAGGGGCATGTACCTTGGTAGCAGGCACATCCCCGGTGGGGGGTGTGCAGGAGGCAGCTGATCCATGTTCCTCTCTCATCGATGTTTCTGACTCTCTCTCTATCCCTCTCCCTTCCTTTCTGTAAAAAATCAACAATATATGTGTGTTTGTGTGTTGGTTTACAAGAGTAGAATTATTGGTTTGCAAGTAGAGAAGAAAGCCACTGTGTCTAGTGGGAAGAACTAGGTTTGTGATATGAGACAGAGAAATAGGTCAAGTCTTACAGCCAATGGTAACTAGCTATATAAGGAGTCATGTCACTTGCCTAAAAGCAACATGAAGCCAAAGTGTTAAGCTGTGGTTGTCATGGTCAGGTATACGTTTAAAAAAGATCATTCTGGCCCAGCTGGTGTGGCTCAGTGGTTGAGCGGCAACCTATGAACCAAGAGGTCACAGTTCCATTACTAGGGGGTCAGGGCACATACCTAAGTTTTGAACTCAATCTCCAGTGAGGAGTGAGAGGTGGGAAGCAGCCAATGGATGATTCTCTCTCATCATTGATGTTTCTTCTCTTCCTCTTATATCTTCTCTGAAATCAATTTATAAAATATATATTTTAAAAATGACCATTCTGCCCTGGCCGGTTTGGCTCACTGGATGGAGTTTTGGCCTTGGACTGAAGGGTCCCAGGTTTGATTGTGGTCAAGGGCACATGCCCAGGTTGTGGGCTCGTCCCCAGTGATGGGCGTGCAGGAGACAGCTGATCGATGGTTCTCTCAAATCATTGATATTTTCTGTCTATCTTTCCCTCTCCCTTCCTCTCTGAAATCAATAAAAATGTATTTTAAAAAGTGATCATTCTACTTATGGTTGGATATGGGATAGGGACAAGTAGGCTATTGTAAGATGTGACACTTGATCTAAACTTTAGACTCTGAAATAAAGGTCATGGGAATGAAGGGAAATGGATGAATTTGAGACACACTGAAGGTGTTACCATAAGAAACATTCAAATCTGTGAAGAATTTTTGTGAGTTTATTTGAGCTAAACTGTTGATAATTGCTGGGAAGCAGAATTTCAACAGACAGATAATGCTCCAGAGAATGGCAGTTCTGCACCTTATTCTGTGGTAGGCAGCTAGACAGATATGAGCAAATCAAGGACATTGGGCCAGGTACACAAGGTCATGGGGGTGGAAAGCGCCAGGTGCCAAGTACTGACAATCAAATGTAGGGTGGGACCTGGCCCTGAGGTGAATTTCCCTCCCCTACCAAAAGGCTGGTCAGAGGTTTGAATACCCTGATCTTTCCTCCCTAGAGATAACATTGATGCCTCAATTGCATTCCTGCTCCAGGCCCCATAAGGAACAAAATGGCTGACCTCCGGACCAGCTGCACTGAATAATGACCCCCTGCCTTGGTGCTGGTCAACTAATCAGTGGATATCATAACCCTGAAAGGACACACCTGGAAAACTGCTGAATTTTTATTAAGATCTCCCCCTGGAGCCTTCCCTAAAATCTCCACCCTTAGGACAGAAGACCCTGATTCTCCCTTCCAGGAGCATGCCAACGCCTTTCCCTTCCCTTCCTCTCCTCCTCTCTGCCCCAGGCATCTTACCATTAGCTTCCCGACTTCCAAACTCCAAGGGCCCTGCCTTTACTTCCATAACTTGTTTCCTAAGCCCATTACTTCTAGGAATTATTTTTCTACCTCTGTGATTTTACCAAATAAATATTCTCTGATAGTTTGGCTCTTGGCTGTGAATTCTTTCCTAGCCAGAACTCAAGCACTGAGGTTGCTGAATGCAAGTCTGACCCCATCAGTTAGACAACTGGTGCCTTTCCTGCCACCTACAACAATTCTATATATTACAATCAAAAGAGGAGCTATAGCCCTACCCAGTTTGGCTCAGTGGATAGAGCGTTGGCCTGCGAACTAAAGGGTTTCATGTTGATTCAGGGCAAGGACACAAGCCCAGGTTGTCTGGGTTGCAGACTCCATTCCCAACAGGAGGCATGGAGGAGGCAACTGATCAATGATTCTCTCTCATCATTGGTATCTCTCTCTCTTTCTTCCTCTCCCTTCCTCTCTAAAATATATATATATTTTAGAGGAGATATAAGTGGGTTACATGAAATTCACTGTTGATAGATTAAGCAGTTGGGAGAAAGCAAAGTGAGGAAACTTCTGGGATTATATAAAAAGTAAGATGATAGACACATATCTTTTACATAGGTGGGTACAGGACAGTTAAGAGTCAACTGACATGATAAAACACTGAAAGGATTTATGGTCTCTCCTGGGTCCTGGTTGTGCCCTGTGGGGTCTGGAAAGGGGGAAGTTACCCTGACATTCCAAAGGAATGTTATCATTGATGCAAGAGACAATAGGCAGGCTTAATTAAGGTACAGATTGATCTTTGTCAGGGAAGATACCAGCCTAGGACATGACTACCCTCCATAAAACTGCTTTCAGTTAAAATTTTAATTGCAGACCATCCTTTGTGGTTACTTTAGGTCTCTGAGTTTGCAAGGCCACCATGCAGGCCTTCCCTCAGCTAGTCAGGTTATTATGTAGCCCCTTTGTGTCCACAAAGGGATAAAATAGATCATAACCCTGAAAGGCCACACCTGGAAAACTGCTGAATTTTTATTAAGATCCACAAGATAAAGATAACATTGATGTCTCAATTGCATTCCTGTTCCAGGCCCCATAAGCAACAAAATGGCTGACCTCTGGACCAGCTGCACTGAATAATGACCCCCTGCCTTGGTGCAGCTGGTCTGGAGGGATTTGGTAATGGATTCCACAAGAGGGCTGGGGCTCTGGCTGGTGTGGTTCAGTTGGTTGAGCATCCTCCCATACACAGAAAGGTTGCAGGTCCATTGGTTAAATTCCAGTTGGAGCACATGTCCAGGTTTCAGGCTCCATTCCCCCACTCCCCATAGAGGGTGTGCAGGAGGCAGCTGATGGTGCTATCTCCCCCCCCCCCGCCCCGCCCCCGCTCCCTCCCTCTCTTTCTAAAAGTCAATAAAAATTTTAAATAGCTTTAAACTAATTTTCAGTAGAGAGGAAGAAAATGCCCAGAAATAATTGTCAGTTGTTTTTTAAAGTGCCTACTATGTGGAGTTTATCATGTGTGACAGAAAAAGAAGCTTCAGAGTAGAGCAGGTCTGAGCATGTCTCAGGTGAAAATGAGAGGAACAAAGCCCATGGCTTGGGAGTTTAGAGATAATGGGCTGGAGTTTACAGAGCAAAACCTTCAGGGCTGGAGATTCAGCTTTGGAATCTTTTGCTGGATCAGGAGGGGGCCTGAAGTGCTTGAGGTGCCAGCAGAGAGAAGATGGTGAAGGTAATTTGGTTGGACATATAGGTGAGGAACTAGGGTGGCCTACAGGTGTCACAGAATTCCAGGGAAGAGGCATTTTAAGATGAAGTAGCCCTAGCCCATTTGTCTCAGTGGATAGAGCATTGGCCTATAGACTGAAGGGTCCCAGGTTCGATTTCAGTCAAGGGCACATGCCTACGTTGCAGGCTCGATCCCAGAGGTGACCTCTGAACAGCAGAGAAGGAGCTAATGAAATGCTAGAACAGAAATCTCATGAAGTAAAAACTGCTTAACTAAAATAATAGGAAGACTATGGCTCAAAGGCACAAGTTAATGGGCAGCCATATAGCAGGGAAGAAACTTAAGAAAATAGGTAGTACTGTTGAAGAAGGAAGGGAAAAGTAAATAAGAAATCTATTGCTTGAGGATTTCTCTTGATAGCCTGGGACTAGGGGCAGATGTGGAGGCGAGCAAAATGAAGACTTAGAACAGGTTCCATGGTGGGAAGAAGCTAAAAAAAAACCTCCCAAAATAAGGATTGCTGAGAAGTAATAAAGACCTCAGACAAGCAAGCAAGCAAACAAACAAAAACCTCTGGTGTATTAAGGTCTTAAGATTTTTAAAAAGACTTTTAAAAAATTGACTCCAGAGAGAAGAGGGGGAGAGAGAAAGAGAGAAAAAGAGAGAGAGAGAGAGAGAGAGAGAGAGAGAGAGAGAGAGAGAGAAACCTGCTGCCTCCCACTTCCACAGGCACCCCCCAACTGAAACCTCTTGGTGCACTGGCAGATGTGATGTTCCAACCCAGGGAGCCACATCGGCCAATGCTAGGTCTTAAGCTTTTGAAGGTGGCTAAGGCGCCAACAGAATTTGCTTGCAAGCAGGTGAGAAAATGGGTAGATAATGCAGATGTGGAGGCCAAGTGGGGGTGCTTCCAGGTTGAGTTTGAGAGAGGATAATTAGAATGATTAGGTTGGAAAGGTTACCACTAAAATTGTTAAGACAATCTTTCAGTGCAACCTTTCAATGCAAGGGACAATGCCCAAGCAACTGAGCTTCACTGGCCAGGGCAGAGAGATTATATTCTTTAGGAAAGAAATACTGTGTGTGTGTGTGTGTGTATTCCCCCCGCACCCCTAGGGCACTGCCCAATGTAATTAATAAGCAGGGCAGCTAAGATGAAATTAGAGTTCTGTCTTCAGGAAATTAGAGAAGCTCAGTTCCAATACCCATATTATGTGTATTTCACATCTCTTTTCTAGAGAGATGATTAGAAATAAGACATAAATTTTTACTTTGTTATTAAGGAAGAATGGGATAAGGTAACAATAGTGGGAAATTTATTTTTTTTTAAATATATTTTATTGATTTTTGCCGAAACCAGTTTGGCTCAGTGGCTAGAGCGTCCGCCTGCGGACTGAAGGGTCCCAGGTTCGATTCCAGTCAAGGGCATGTACATTGGTTGCGGGCACATCCCCAGTCGGGGGCGTGCAGGAGGCGGTTGATCGATGTCTCTCTCTCATCGATGTTTCTCACTTCCTATCCCTCTTCTTTCCTCTCTGAAAAATCAATAAAATATATTTTAAAAATATATATATATTTTATTGACTTTTTACAGAGTGGGAGAGGGATAGAGAGTTAGAAACATCGATGAGAGAGAAACATTGATCAGTTGCGTCCTGCAGGTCCCCCACTGGGGATGTGCCCGCAACCAAGATACATGCGCTTGACCGGAATCCAACCCGGACCCTTCAGTCCACGGGCTGACGCTCTATCCACTAAGTCAAACTGGTTTCGGCAGTGGGAAATTTCTTAAACATTTATTTGTTGATATTGAAGATTGGAAATAGTTACACTTTCCCTTCTCCTAGGGAAGATAGACTCATTTTATTATTTAGTTTTCCATGACTTGTTCAAACTTTTTGTTTTTATTATAAATATCAGACCCCTTTTCTAACAGGTTCAGATGGACCTGCTATCACTAGGCACTATGTTTAAGACTCAGATATAAAGTTGGCATTTAGATACCTTTGGATATCATCTACATACTGATGAGTCCCAAATTTGTTTTTCCAAGCTATATTTCTATTCCAAATGGTCCCAAAATCGGCCAGTGGGAACAATCTTTTTTTTTTTTCTTTTAAATGGTCACTCAGACATTTTTTACTATTGTGAAATAGTTCCGTTGACACAGCACAATCCCACCTTTAGGGCCTTTGCCCTGGCTCTCTCTTTTTATTTATTTATTGAAGGAAAGCAGAGTTTTACTAGAGAAGGTAAAATAACAAAGCTCTCTGCAGCAGAGTGGGATCACTTCCCTTGCTCTTTTCTATGCATAAAAAATTCCCAGCTTCTTCCTTATCTCTTTTGGATCAACTCAATGAGCTGATTGTTCTATTTTAAATTGCAACTCTCCCTAGTACTCCTAGTCATCTTTTGGATCCTCCCTCCCTCTTACTGTGGTCATCTGATATATTATCTATATTCTGCATCTTTGTTTTTATTTCCTCCCCCCTCACTTCCATTCCCTGACCCAATGCATGCTCTACCTGTGAAGAGGTTTCATTTTGCTCCCCACTGTTCCCTCTGAGTTTAGAACAGTGCCTGGCACATAGCACAGACTCAACTCACACAGAATGAAGAGAATGAGTGCTGCAAGGATAACTTTCCAAGTCTTTGTGTGTGTGGTTTTCAATACTTTTAAAAGTGAATCTTTTAAGTGAATTAACAAAAGCCAGGATATTGCAACTATTTGACAATCCTTTCCCTTTTGTTCTTTATGAAAATCAAGTTTTGCCTCAAACTCTCCCAACATTCTTTTTATCTAGATCCAAAGAGATTGTTTCTGACAAGTTATTCACAATTAGGCTTTGGGAAGAGTCCATTTTGGAGAGTAAGATTTATTTCAAATGCTATATTACTGACTTTTCCAACCCAGATCTGACTGTAGCATTGGATATACAGAAGTGCAGTCACTTGTTTGCTCTGTTTCCAAGCCTGGAATGTGTGTTCTTCCTGGATAACAGGCAAATTTATTTAGCACTGTAGGCCTAGTTCCTAGCTCAAGAATATATCTCTGAATGAACCAAACAGTGAGAAGTTTGGAAATGTAGGATCTTTCTCATAAGAAGAGTCCAGTTATGCTTATTAAAGAAAGTATAATAAAGAATAAAAATTATGTGTAAAATAGGGGTGAAACGATGTGGAAGACAATAATAGAATGACTCTCTTCAACTGAAGTGTTTTGTTTTGTTTTTATAATAGTTGGATATATATTGATTTCTTAGAGGAAAGAAGAGGGAGAGATAGAAACATCAATGATGAGAGGGAATCATTGATTGGCTGCCTCCTGCATGCCCCACCCTGGGGATCCTGAGCCCACAACTCAGGCATGTGTTCTTGACCAGAATTGAACCCGGGACTCTTCAGTCCACAGGCCAAAACTCCATCCACTGAGCCAAACCGACCAGGGCAGAATGATCATTTTTAAAAAATATATTTTATATGCTGAAACCGGTTTGGCTTAGTGGATAGAGCATCAGCCTTCGGACTGAAAGGTCCCGGGTTTTATTCAGATCAGGGGAATGTACAGTATCTTGGTTGCACATCCCCAGTAGGGGCGTGCAGGAGGCGGCTGATCGATGTCTCTCTCATCGATGTTTCTAATTCTCTATCCCTCTCCCTTCCTCTCTGTAAAAAAATCAATAAAATATATTAAAAAAAACTTACTTCTTTCTGGACCTTATTTTCTTCATCCACCAGTAAGACCACGGTCAGGCGATAGGGCTAAGTAACTAACAAACATGTTATGACGACCTTGCAGACTTGAAGCAATGAGTCAAGGGACACAACCTTCTTTTGGCGTCTGTCTTGGGTGTAGAGGGCAGTTTCTCATTGCTAGCGACCCAGATATTGCTCCATGGTGTCACCTGGCACCCCCTTATGTATCTACACACATTCATCTTAGAGGCCCTAAAACTTTTCGCCCAGCTCGAGAGCACCTCGAAAAAAAGATAATGGAAGATAATGGACTAGACACCTTTCTCCCTCTCCAATACTCTGCTTTGACCTTTCTCCCTCTCCAATACTCTGCTTTGACAGAGAGAGAGAGAGAGAGAGAGAGAGAGAGAGAGAGAGAGAGAGAGAGAGAGAGAGAGAGAGAGGGGGGTGGGGGAGGGTGTAGCAGAGGGGAGGGTCTAGGGGAGAGTATAAGGGAGGGTGTAGGGGAGGGGAAGGGTCGTCCAACTCCAGTTTGGGGAAATCCAGCTCGCGTTTTGTTTCTCGCTCAGCGGTGCAGGGTCCAGCGAAGGCAGAGCCCCAGCTCCACTCCCTGAGGTCTGTCCTGGGGAGACGGCAGCTCCGGGGGGCTGACCTGGCCGGGAGGCACCGCTCCGGGGCCGCCTGGGGCTCGCAGCCGCCGGCCTCTCTGCTCACGGGCCTGTCCCCCCGGACGCGCGCCGGCCCCGCTCCAGCCATGCATCCCTACCTGCCTCTCCACGGTGGACCTCTGGGAAGCAGCCGGCCACCCCGGGGGCTGCAGCCCTGACCGTGCCCGGAGCCGGTAGGTGTCTGCCCGGCCCGCCCGCGCCCTGGCGCCCGCCCGGGGCCGGGCCCCGAAGTTGGGACTAGCGCGAGTGGGAAAGTTTGCTGGGACCTGGCGGGCGCGCTGCCCGGGCGCCTGATGGGCCGCTGGGAGCTGGGAGCTGGGACCCCGGCAGAGGGCAGGGGCGCCGGGACCCCACGCCCAGGCCGGAGCGGGGTGCGGGGCGGCGCTCTCCTGCAGGACGCGGGCCGGCGCCGAGTCTCTGGGGCCGCAGGGTGGGCAGGCTCCCAGCGGCGACCCCCACCCCGGCCGCTCGGGGGCTTTGGTTGGGGTGGGAAGCTATGCCCCGCCGGCGGCCGCGGCCGTCAGCCCGAGGCCGGCTGCGGGGCGCCTGGGGCTCGGACCCGGCGGGGTGGGGGAGGGCGGCGTGGCCGGGAGGCATCCCGGAGTTGCCGGAGACTGAGGCGCCTCCAGGCGGAGGGGCGCGGGACGCCGCGGGGCAGGGAGGGGAGGGTGGGCGCGCTGGGGGCCCGCGGAGAGTGCGGCTTCCTGCGCCCCCGCGGTTTCTGCCTCCGGCTGGTCCCGGGGCCGCTCTCCGGGGAGGGCGGCGGTTGGCGCTGCCCCCGCAGCTTTTCGGGAGGGAGCGGGCCAGGGGGACCCGGAGTCCGCGGGCCCGGGAGGAAGGGGGCAGGCAATTGAATGCGTGTTGGGTCAAAATGGCTTTTAACAAACTCCTTCGAGGGCCGCCCGGTCGCCGGACGCATTTGCGCTGCCGTCACTGCAGGCGATATCCCGGGACGGGCCCCGCGGGTGGGAGGTGCGGGCGCCGGTGCGGGACCAGCCGACCGACACGTGGGGGTCGGGGTGGCAGGACCCCACTTCTGGTGGGGTCCAAGCTGGAACCCGGCTGGGTCCCTCCCGCCTTCCTTCCTCTTCCTTTTCCCTCTCCTCCCTTCCCATCTCTCCCTCTCGCCTGTCCCTCTCTCCCTCTCCTCCCTTCCCCTCTCCCCACTCCCTCCTTTCCCTCTCCTCTCTCTCTCTCTCTCCCCCTTTCCCCTTCCCCTCCTGTCCCTTCACCCCTCTCCCCCTCTCCTCCCCTCCGTCTCTCACCCACCCTCCCAACCAATTTAGCTTCTGGAGAGGCTGTGTGCGGTCCACTTATTCCTACCACGTGAACGGGAACCCAAGTTGAGCATCTCTGCCCCAATGAAAATTAATGTATCACCAAGAGAGCAGAGAGTCGCTGGATCCAGGAGTCTCTCCCCCGCCCCAGCTCGTCCTCCTCCCAAATTAACCATCTTGCGTAGCTCCCTCCTGTGCCTCTCCCCGGCCCCGCTGTCGGCGGAGATGTTCTGCATAACCCGCATGCTGCAGCGCATGAAGCGATGTGTGGGAAGGGCCGCCAGGTCTTGAGTGGGGACCAGGTAGGGTGCACGCGCTGTTGTCCGGACGGCTGGCAGGGCGGCGCTGCGGCGCGGCCACCTCGGGTCCGCCGGGAACCAAAATGTGCTCATCCTTCACCCCTCCCCCTCCCCCCAGTTTCAAGTGACATAAAAATGTTGCCTCCCTTCGGCCTCAGGATGTTAAAAAGGATATGGAAATGGCTCTTGTTCACCAGTTGGGGTAAAAGTTCTTTAGGACAGACTAGGAATTTATGGCTACAATTAAACAAGGGGAGGGGGGTCCTTGCATAGAGGTGTGTAAATAAGGAGATATTTGGAGCTTAGTCCGTATTACTTACACTTAGGTGACATAATTTTGATGTGCGTTTCCTGGTTTAATTAATATTGGCTACACAGGTGAAAAAAAAAACCAAGTCCCTTCCCTCCCCAATAAAGAGATTAGAATAAGGTGGCTTGTCAGCCTCTGACAGTGTTGAATGCCCTGCTCTGATTTCAATGAATCTTCAGAATCCAGTCCTATGGGGGTTCTCATACAGTGTTCCTTTTACTTGGAGAAGATTAGTGGCTCAGGCTTACAGCTCTGGGCCCACCACTCACCATTGAATGAGAGTTAACCAGCGCTTTCAGCTCTGGCCTACCAGAATGGATGGGGTAGGAGGTTTGGATCATCATGGTTTCTGCCCTTTGTTCCTTTTCCTGCTCCAATCTTCTTTATCTGGTTTGTCTCTCCCCTCCCCCACCCTCTTCTTTGCGTCTTTATCTTTCTCTCTCTGTATATTTAAGTTTCTCTTTTCCTCCTGTTTTTCTACCTTTAGTTTTCAATCCCAGTGGTCTGCTTAATATTCTAGTTTCATTACTATACATTTCTTTCCCTTTCTCAGTCTATTGGCCTTTTAAAAGATTTTTTTTTCTTTTTAGACATTTTTAAAATGCTGTTTCCTCTCCTTTCCAATGTGTTTTCTGCTTTTCTTATTTTTTAGAAGGGTCATTCCATCTCCATTTTAACTTCTCCCTTCCCTGTTCTGTGGCCCTTTTTGCCCTCTTTCTTGCTCTCTGCAGGGCAGCAGGGTTGTTTTACATATGGAAGGAGCCTTTGACTAAATCTGCTGGCATTCGAGTGAGTTTCCTTGAACAGCCTTTCCCTGTGCAAGGGCTCTCAGACTTCCTGTGGTAGTAGAAACTATCTAGGAACAGCAAGCAATCGGCCTACCTTCTCTTCCCTTTAGATGTAGAACTTAGTTACTGGAGGGAACTAAACTAGGTGGTGCCTTTTAAAAATAAATGTTTTGTAAGTCTTGTCTTTTTTTTTTAATTAAATCTTTATTATTCAGATTATTACATTTGTTTCTCTTTTTCCCCCTCGATAGCTCCCCTCCACCTGGCTCCCAACCCTCCCTCTACCCTTACCTCCCTCCCGTTGACCTCATCCATTGGTGTATGATTTTTGTCCAGTCTCTCCCTGTACACCCCTTTTCCCCTGAGAATTATCAGTCCACTCCCTTTCTGTGCTCCTGATTCTATTATATTCACCAGTTTATTCTGTTGATCAAATTTTTAATTCACTTAATTTTTAGATTCATTTGTTGATAGATATGTATTTGTTCACAATTTTTTGTCTTTTACCTTTTCCTCTTTTAAAAGAGTATCTTTCAGCATTTCATATAATACTGGTTTGGAGTTGATGAACTCCTTTAGCTTTTTCTTATCTGTGAAGCTCTTTATCTGCCCTTCAATTCTGAATGATAGCTTTGCTGGATAGAGTATTCTTGGTTGTAGGTTCTTGCTATTCATCATGTTGATTATTTCTTGCCACTCCCGTCTGGCCTGCATAGTTTCTGTTAAGTCTTGTCTTTCTTAGTCAAGTGCAGTAGTTGCCTTTCAATTCCCAGGAGCTGAATGCAGTGATTATTGAAACCAGCATTACTTTTGCAACTTGCTATATATATGCAAATACTCACCACTCCTTGGGCCACTGCTGCTAGTGAAGAGTGCAATATAATTTTAAACTGACATGCGGGCTGGATGATTTCATCAGTCCAGCCACTTCCTGCCCAGGGGGATTTGTGAGATCCAGAAGGAGGGAGGAATATAGGTGAGAGAGGACTTTTTGACTTTGTGCTGTCATGTTGTCCTTTACAGACAATTGATTCAGTTTAGGAAGTCAGCCTTCCATTTTTTCTAGGCAAGGTGTTTAGTTCAATAATAGTTAAAAAATAAATAAATAAATAAAGGGGGGGCCTCTGTTAAGAGTAAGACTATTGACTACTTAGTAAGCTCGAATAACATTGAGGCAAAAATCAGATCCTGTTGATCATTTTGGTTAGGGAAGTTTAAGTTAAGTGAATGCTGCAGGTCACCGGTTTTGGTTTTGGGTCAGGGCATGTTCCTGGATTTTGGACTCTATCTCCAGCAGGGGGCGTGCGGGAGGCAGGCTACAGACATTCCTCTCCATGTTTCTATCCCTCCCCCTGGAAGAAAAACAAACATATTTTTAAGAAATTCTAAAATTTGTGTGAATCATGAGCAGATCCTTACACAGGCCAGTTTGTCATATTCACCCTGGGGTCTGTTCTTGCCACTACTCCAGTCTGTCCTTAACCTTACTTTCTCTATGCTGGCATGGTGTTGCTTCATGTTTCAAAGTATGAGTTGGCCTCTTATCTCTTGGCCTATAATGATATTTTAGGGGGAAAGATTTAAATTGTGGGTTAGGGGTCTTGGTGCTCTCTGATGAAGAGATTGATTAAATAAGTGATCCCATCATTTTTTTTTTTTTTTTGAGGAGGGCGGGATAGTGTGGGATGGGTTGTTTCATTTTGTTTTCTCTTCCAGAAAAATAAGAACTCAGGATAGTGTCAATTAATTGCATATGGTTTCCCTTCACGCGGTCCTATTGTATATATTCAATAACAGGGACACCATTCTCTTATTTTCAGCTTCCCTCATATTATCCTGTAGCACTCAGACTCTTTTTTTTTAAATTTAAAATATATTTTACTGATTTTTCGCAGAGAGGAAGGGAGAGGGATAGAGAGTTAGAAACATCGATGAGAGAGACATCAATCATTCGCCTCCTGCACGCCCCCTACTGGGGATGTTCCCGCAACCAAGGTACATGCCCTGGACCGGAATCATACCTGGGACCTTTCAGTCCACAGGCTGATGCTCTATCCACTGAGCCAAACCGGTTTTGGCAGCACTCAGACTCTTGAATATCTCCTAGGATAGACTAAAACTGACTTTGAGAAATAATTGAAATGTCAGTTTTCATTAGAAATGAGAAATGGAATTAGTATTCAATTATAAATGTATTTTGTATGACTTAAATGCTCTACAATGAATAAAAGCACTCCCCCAAAAAAGAGAAAGAAAATGGAGCAATTAATAATGTTTATAAATTATTAAGGAAAATACATTTAAGGAGATATGTAGGATAATTCCACATTTAAATGTGGACCTATTTTATGAATGAACTACATTTTCCCCCCTTCACAAATTTCAGAAAACCCCCTGAAAAGCTTGCTGCCTCTTTTAAAGAGTTCAGCTCTGGGAATAACTTGGCTTATTACTAAAGAAGGTTATGTTTCATTAGTGGAGCCAACGGTGATAAAATTAGAATCTTATTTTGTGTGTGATTGTCTGTCTCTTTGGCTGGGTGGTACCCAGTGATTCCTCCCTATGCAGCTGGATTTTTCAGGGCTCTTTGGCCTCTCTCATCATCTCATAAAAAGGCTGTTATCATTTAAAGAGGCCACATCTTCCCCAATCCATTTGCTTAGACCTTTTCCATTTCCTCATCTGGTCTTTTTTCAGGAGATAAGGTTTGAATGGTAAACATTATCTTAATTACAAGCCTGAATTTCTAAAGCACTTCTATTTAAAAAATAAGAGTATGTAAGAGGCAGACTGATTTATAAACTACTCTTAAAAGCAAATCCCACGAAACCCTCTGGCATATCCAGATTACTTGCCTTCATGTATGAATTTTAATTTTCATGGATGATTACAATGCCTGGATTATATGTTCCTAACACATTTTTAGCAATATGTTCTTGATACGAGAGATAAAGAAAGCTAATATTGATATTGTTGAATTTCTAGAGAAGGGAATGGGTTGCTTTTCATTATCTGAAAAAACAAAAGATTGATGACTTTTTGGAGACTGATTGCAAGTGGAATCGTTTTTGTTTTCCTAAAGCTGTTGATACAAGAAAGACCATCCGAGCATTTTCCAAAAAACATTTGGAGAAAATATCTGATAGTTTTTCACATCCAAAGAATATTGCAGGTTGAAAAAATATTATTTTTTAATATTTTTATTGATTTTAGAGAGGAAGGAAAAAAGAGAATCATCAATCAGCTGCCTCCTGCATGGCCCTTACTGGGGATCATTGAGCCTTCAACCCAGGCATGTGCCCTTGATTGGAATCGAACCCCGGACCCTTTAGTCTTCAGGCGGATGCTCTATCCACTGAGCAAAACTGGCCAGGGCAAAAATAATATGTATACACACACACACATATATATATATATTTTTAAAAGGGTAAAACAAGCACTCAAATGAGGCATTCTCTGGCCTGGTGTTTGTATTTGGCACAAATTTAGCAAAATGTTATTTTTCTTGTTAATGTTATCATTACTGTCTATTTAAAAAGTCTTTTAACAGGCAAAATGCTTTGTCTCTGTTGTGCTCTGATCATACAGTTGTAGTCTATAGTGTATTAGGTAGGAAACAAAAGAACTAGATTTTGCTTTGCAGGGTATGTCAGAATGGGTTAAATTGGTTCTATAATAATAATAACTACCTTTTAGCCCATATTTCTTTTTTGTTTTTGTATTTTGGAGTTATGAACACTGTTTTTAACCTCCCATGCATTAAACCCCTATTATTTACCAGCCCTGTGCTAAGCCTTTAAACATAACATCTTATTATATTCTCATAATTACCAGTGAGGCAGTTACTATTATGCTTCCTATCTTATTACACATAAGGAAACTGAGGTTGTAGAGACCGAGGAATTTGTTAGAATCACATGGCCAGTAATGTTTCTGAGCTGGAAAGTGAAGCCAGGTCTGCATCTTTGCAAAGGCAAAGGCCCTACCTTCCCCCGCTTCCCTCCTTCAACCCTACCTTCCCTTTCAATCTCAGATATCACAGGAATGAAACCAGTGCCAGTAGGCTTTCCCTGTAGGAGCCCATTGATACCTCCAAACCACTTCATTTCAGATGCAGAAACTTTCACTCAGTTAAGTGGTTTGCTGAAAAACATAACTGCTGATCACAGGTTCAAATCTAGGGTTTTTGTGACAAGGGAGGGCTCTAGTGCATCCCTGGATTACCTGGATTGCACTAGTTCAACAAAAGCAAAAGCAAAATTTGAGAATGATAGAGGGCTGTCAAATGATAGCATTAAAAAACAAACAAACGACAAAACCGGTTTGGCTCAGTGGATAGAGCATCAGCCTGGGGACTGAAAGGTCCCAGGTTCAATTCCAGTCAAGGGCATGTACATTGGTTGCGGGCACATCCCCAGTAGGGGGCAGGAGGCAGCTGATCGATGTCTCTCTCATCGATGTTTCTGGCTTTCTATTCATTTCCCTTCCTCTCTGAAAAATCAATAAAATATGTTAAAAAAACAGACAAACAAACAAGTAAACATTTAAAAAAAATGAGCCTATCTCAGATACTTTCACGAAAGGACTTTGATTACATTTTTTTTTTTTTTTTTTTTAGAAAGGACATTTCAGTGAGACGAAACAGGAGGGCATAATTTCAGTTGGAGAGTTGATTAAAATGAATAAATTCAACGTTAGGCCCAGACGAGTTTGACTCAGTGGATAGAGGGTTGGCCTGTGGACTGAAAGGTCCCAGGTTTGATTCCAGTTGAGGGCATGTATCTTGGTTGCGGGCACATCTCCAGTGTGGGGCATGCAGGAGGCCACTGATCGATGCCTCTCTCTCATCCATGTTTCTGACTTTCTATCCCTCTCTCTTCCTCTCTGTAAAAAAATCAATAAAATATATTTAAAAAAATTCAACTTTAGGAAAAACTTTATGTTGTCTCATTTTCTTTCTCTCATTTTGCCACAGACTGTTGATCACTTGGTTGCAGACCCGTTTTTTGGGTAACCATTCTCCTACACTATGCTTTCTCACAAGTCCAACAGCTTATCAACTGTTAGAGAAGTATCGCCCAGTCTGTTGTCAGAGTGTTGATTCTGTGGTCTTTGGAGAGCCTACAGATGTGGCAAGCTTCACTATCGTTCATATCTTGGTCTTATTTTGGGTCAGGGTAGGCAATCTGAGGAGTTGAAAAGGCAATTGACGATGGCTCTTGGTCAGTCCCTTTCCTTTTTTCCTCTTGCTTATCTTGCTGCCCTACTATCCTTTGCTGTTTGAATTATTTAATTTTCTCCTTATTTCCAATGTCCTTGCCTAGGCATTCATCATGAGACACTTGGGACCCTGGGTAAGAAGGACGTTTAGAACCAGCAGTCTTTGGATTAAGTCGGGTGGAATAGAAAAGAGGCATGTCATTTCTGGGTGTGGGCAGTGCCCACCACAGAGCCTTCCTTATACCTTATAGGTTCTCAACAGTTAACTGTTGGACCAGTGAGTCTTATTTGTAACCTAATCTGTTATCCCTAACTTCTAAGATTTTATGTTATTTTTGTGTGCATGTGAAAAGCTCAAAATTTGTTAGTTGAAATGTGGTATCAATATTATTGTATCTCCAAGGAGTAGAGTTTCTTGGATTATATAAACCTCTTTTTCTGGCTTTAGACCAGCCTTGCTGTCAAACCAATGATACCTCAGCCTGTCTGGTGATGATCTGAGGAAAAAGATTAATTTTTTTTTTTTTAAGAGAGAGTGGAAAGGAGAGGGAGAGAGAGAAAGAAACGTCAATGTGAGAGAGACACATTGATTTGTTGCCTGCTACATGCACCCCCATCAGGGCCAGGGTTGATTGAGCCTACAACCTAGGTACATGTACTTGACTGGACTTGAACTCGTGAACCTTCAGTCCACAGGCTGACACTCTATCCACTGAGCCAAACCAGTTAGGGCAAGAAATACTTTTTTAAAGTACCGTATCCAAATTTGTGAAGATTGGGATTTGAGCTTTAAATTCCATGTAACAACAAAAGTGTGGTTTCTGATTTAAAGAAACCTCCATGCTTACCTTATTCAAAGAAATCCATCAACTTAATCAGTTGTCACAGTAAATAAAGTAGCTTTATTGTGAATCTAGAATTTAAAGAATATGTTAGTGGTTTTTCTGTTTATATCTTTTGCAGTAAGAAATTCCAATGTCCTAATTTTAATTAATGATTGGTAGTAAATGTTCTGTTTCAAATGGGAGAATGCATTGCAAAAAGACTCACCTCCAATGTATTTTTGTTATTTCAGACCACACTTTGTACGAGTAAGCCCAACCATGGTGCAGCCAGATTCTTCTCCAAAGTGAGACCTTCCGAAGGACCAATGACTCTGTTCCCCATGCCCTTTCATTTTCTCCTCCTACTCCATAACCATGTCTCGATCCCGCCAAGCAAAGCCTTCCAGATCAGTCAGGAGGGAAGATCTAAACAAAAAGAAAAACAGCCAACTGAAAAAGACTTTCAAGCCAATCAAGAAAAATGTGAAATTAGGCAAGACAGTGAGCCCTCGAAAATTAAAACAGTTCATTCAAGAAAGAGATGTTAAGAAAAAAACAGAACCCAAACCACCACCCATGCCAGTCAGAAGCCTTCTGACGAGAGCTGGTGCAGCACGAATGAATTTGGAGAGGACCGAGGCTCTTTCTCGGAACCCGGAGTCTTTAATTTCCAATGGGTTTACAATGACTCTCCGAAGATCCTCTCTTAGCAGGCGACTATCCCAACCCCCAGTGATCATAGCCAAACCCAAGAAAGTTTCACCTCCTAAGAATTTAGAAAAGCAACATGAGTGTAATCATAAGGTAAAGGCCTCAGAAAATGATTCTGTACCAACACAAGACCCCTTCATCCCTCCTGATATAGAGAATCTGATTGACATACAAAATGCACCTTTAGTTAAAGAGGAGCACCAAGGAACAGCCCAGACTTGGTGCCAAAGGGTTGAGGATTCCAAAATAAATTTCCCCACTCAGAGTGGCCCTACAGCAGAGATCCTTTCTGGGGCACTGGAAGAGACACATGGTGGTGAAGGACTGTTCTCTAAAGAGACATTGAATGATAGCAGTGATTCCCCTAAGATGTTTGCTCAGGACCCTCTGTGTGCTCCTTTTCCCCAACCAGCAGACCTTAATGTTACCTCTGTAGGAAACAGCAGCATTCAGGTAGAAGATTTGGGTTCACAAGTAGAATCTCTTAAGCTATCTGATTCTTACCTACATCCCATCCAAAGTGAACATGATTGCTGCCCAACCCCTAGCTTTAATAAGGTGATACCTGAATTGGACCTTAGAAACTATTTGTCTATTGATGGGTCAGTATATTCTACCTCATTATTAAAACTCTTCTTGGCAAGTTCAGAGCAAGGAACCCTTGGGGCTAAACCAGATCATCTGGAGGTCCTCCAGGCTCCTCCAGATCAGCAGGAAGTTCCTGATAACACCCCTGTCATAGGGCAGGCCTTTAGTGCTGTCCCACATCCATGGGAAATTCCTGGTGATAATCTGGTTCATGGAGAGGATCTGGGTGAGACCCCAGACCCACCCAAGATTGCTGGTGCTATTTCAGTCCAAGGAGAGGTCTTTGGTGCTATCCTCAATCAGGAAATCCTTGGTGTGGGTGGGAGTACTGCCTCAGACCCAGCTGTCTTTCTTCCTGCTCCTCTAAACCCAGTTGTCACCTACAGTGCTCTCCCAGGATGGCCTGATCCCCAGAGCACAGTTTCCTATGGGCTTGAGGTCCAAGGTACTATGCAGATTTTATCTTTGGGTTCAGGTCATACTCCTCAACCAACCTCAAACTCAGAGGTAAATTCTGAACCTTCAGCCATGGCTATAAACAATGTGGAGAATGAGAAGCAAGTCCATCTAAGCTTTGCACCAGCTGACACTCAGGGATGCGCATTAGCCCCTGTGGGAGGACTCCACCATGCTTCACAGGACCTTGCCCAACACTCGCAGGCTGGTCCCAGCAAATCGGAAGAACGGAGCTCCCAGATCTATACCACAGTGGTGTCTACGCCAGTGTCACTTGCCAGTACCATCTCTTCTTCCCACCCAACTGTGCTACCTACTTTGGAAAAGAGGAAACGGAAGCGATGTGGGGTCTGCGAGCCCTGCCAGCAGAAAGCCAACTGTGGCGAATGTACTTACTGCAAAAACAGAAAGAACAGCCACCAGATCTGTAAGAAGAGGAAATGTGAGGAGCTGAAAAAAAAGCTACCCGGAATTGTGCGTAAGGTGAGTAAATACCCAAGGAACTGGGAGACGTCTGGGAGACTTGATAGAGGGATCCGTGCGGGGTTAGCGCAGTATCGTACCTTTTACTGGGGTGTAAAACATTGCACCCTACCTGCAGTATGTCTTGTACATTGACACATGAGCTTATTTTTAGAATTTGTCTCAGAAAACCAGAGCATGGAGTTTCTTCATTGTAGAATTTGATAGAGACATAGGGAAATGGTATGAAATGTCATTTTGTAAATATTTCTACTGTGCCTCATTTGGCTAAGTATGTGTCTTTTTTTGGAAGATACAGGTTTAAAAATTAAAATGTAACAAATTCATTAACTTCTTTATAGCCTGAGAAACTAGAGGAATTAAACTTCCTTCTTATTTTAAATGATCTTTTTTTTTAAAATATATTTTTTATTGATTTTTCAACGAGAGGGAGAGGGATAGAAAGTCAAAAACATCGATGAGAGAGAGACATTGATCAGCCGCCTCCTGCACACCCCACACTGGAGATGTGCCCACAAGCAAGGTACATGCCCCTGACCGGAATCGAACCCAGGACCTTTCAGTCCGCAGGCTGACGCTCTATCCACTGAGCCAAACCGGTCTCAGCTAAATGATCTTCTTTTTAAAAAATATATGATTTTAGCCCTGGCTCTTTTGACTCAGTGGATAGAGCATTGGCTCTAGGACTGAAGAGTTCTGGTCAAGGGCACATGCCTGGGTTGTGGGCTCGATCCCCAGTGGGAGTGTGCAGGAGGCAGCCCATCAATGATTTTCTCTCATCCTTTCCCTTCAATAGAAATATGTTAAAAATAAAAAGTATCTGCTTTTACACAGAGAGGAGGGGCAGAGAGAGAAAGGGAGGGAAGGAAGGAGGGAGGAGAGAGAGAGAGAGAGAGAGAGAGAGAGAGAGAGAGATATGATCTGCTCATTTTTTTTAATATACTTTATTGATTTTTCACAGAGAGGAAGGGAGAGGGACAGAGAATTAGAAACATCGATGAGAGAGAGACATCGGTCAGCTGCCTCCTGCACGCCCCACACTGGAGATGTGCCCGCAACCAAGGTACATGCCCTTGACCAGAATCCAACCTGGGACCTTTCAGTCTGCAGGCCAATGCTCTATCCACTGAGCCAAACCGGTTTTGGCTGTTCTGCTCATTTATGCATTCATTGCCTCTTGTATGTGCCCTGACCAGGGATCAAACCTATAACACCGTGACCTTGGCAAACTGGGTGACTGAACTACTCAGCCAGGGCTTGAATTAAACTTCTTTTGAAACAATAAACTGTTTGCATTCTTAATCTTGAAACTTTGCCTTAGAGGTATAACAGAATATAGCTTTCCTCTCAATTTTGACAGGTGATTTCTACCTACTCTACTTATCTCAGAGGGTTGTGGGATTTGATGGGCATTAGAAGTTGAGCCTGGCACAGGTGGTGTGCTTGTAGTCTCAGCTTCTCTGGAAACTGAGGCAGGAGGCTCTCTGGAGCCTGGATGCTGGGCTGTCCTGCCTGCATGAAGTGTGGCAGCAATATGGTGACTTCTAGGAGTGGGGACCACCAGGTTACCTAAGGGGAGAGGTGAACCAGTTCCCGGCAGAAACAAGCTTGTCAAAATTGATGCTATTGGATGTGGTGAGAGCAGAGCGCCTGAAGAATGGCTCCTTTGTGATGAACACATCCAACAGCAACTTGGGCTTACTCCTCACAGGTGGCAGGGATACCTCGACCTTCCTGTGATAGTACACCCTATATATAAAACAACAACAACAAAAAACAACTGCTGATCACCTGTGAATAGCCATGCTAGTCTGGGCAATATAGAGAGAGCCCATCTCTTTTGTTCCTCTCTGATTAAGGGGATCCTGTATTTCCTAATATTCCCTGTGATACACAGACATTGGTCCTGATTACATTTTATGAACCTAAGGTGGTAAAAGTATTGGTTGACTTAGACTTTACTTAAAGGATTATATGGAGCTTGGTTAATACTCAAACTTGCTTTTCAGGCCTTTAAAACACCTGTCAATTATGGTGTTTATGATTTTTTAGCTCACTCCTTTGAAGTGAATATTGTGTCTATTATGAAGACAGGTGTGGTAGACAAGATTAAAAGTATTGAGAATTTTGGGTCTGGCTGACTCAAAGTTTGCATTTAAAAAGAAAGGATGAATGCCATGTTTTCACGGTAGTCGTCCATTAATATTTGTGTGTAAGGAAATGAGAGTTGTAAGGATAGGTTAGTGCACTGAATTTGATGTTCCTTCCTCTGAGAAACAGCAATATAGTGTTGACTAAGTCACCCTTTAAGGGCAGGTTCCTGGGGTGGAGATAGAATGGGCATCCTTTTCAGAAAACTGGGGAGTCTGACCAGGAAAAGCTAGGTTGCATTTAATGCAGGTAGGTACATATGATCAAATCCTCTGAATGAACTTTGTGTCATAGGATATGTATAGTTTATTGATAGATACTGTCAAACTGTCCTCTAAAATGGCATATCAGGACACATTTCCATCAGTGCAGTGAGTTTTAAGAGCAGAAAGTCCTTCTTTTGGAGTGGTTATTAAAGGCTGGTGGCAAGCTTTATTTCATACTAGAGGCTCGATGCATGAAACCTGTGCACGGGTGGGGTCCATATGCCTGACCAGCAATCAAGTCCAATCTGCATGGCAACCTGCAGGGCGATTGGGTCCCCCCCCCCCCACTGTCACCCACCTTGGCCAGCCTGGTACCACCCATTCACCAGCTCTCCCCCCACCCCTCACCTTGCCTCCCTCCTTACTGGTTGATTCAGGAGGGCCCCGCTGGCACTTGCCTTGGCTGGCCTGGGGCCTTCATTGGTCTTCTGTCCCTCTGGTGGTCAGTGCACATCATAGCTATCAGTCATTCTGCCATTTGGTCAATTTGCATATTAGGCCTTTATTATATAGGTTTTTTACTCTCTTTGAGTGGAATAGAGTCTCAGTTTGTTGTTACCCTGTAGGCAGATTCTTTCCTTTTTTTAAAAAATATATTTTCTTGTCTACAGAGAGGAAGGGAGTGAGATAGAGTCAGAAACATTGACGAGAGAGACATCATCAATCATCTGCCTCCTGCACACACCCCACTGCCTCCTGCCCGTAACCAAGGTACATGCCCCCGACCGGAATCGAACCTGGGACCCTTCAGTCCGCAGGCCAATGCTCCATCCACTGAGCCAAACCGGTTCCAGCAGATTCTTTCCTTTTTAAAAATTTAATTTATTGGGTTGACATTGGTTAATAAAATTACAAATTTCAGGAGTACAACTGTAATTCTTCTGTGGGCAGATTCTATTTTTTTTTCTTAATCTGGAAAAGTTCCTGAAATTTTAAGAACTATATTGAGATATAATTGACATAGAAAAACTGCATAAATTTAAAGTATGTAACCTGACAAATAATGACATTTGCGTGTACTGTGTAACTGTTACCACAATCAGAACCTGGCAAAAGTTTCTTTGTTCCTACTCCCTCCCTGCACCCACTCGCCTCAATCAAACAATGTCTTTGTGACTATATTCGCATTACCTAGAGTTTTTATATAAATGGAATCATGCCATAGACTTTTTGTCTTTATTTTTGGCCTAAAGCAGTTCCTCAATTATTGTCTTTTACGACTATGCTACTTTTACTAAGGATAGATCATGTATTTTGCCCCTCAAACTTATACTCCTTAGTTTTAGCATTTACTGGTGACTTTTAAATATATATATCTATTTTTTTTTATTTTTATTTTTTATTTTTATTTTTTATTTTTTATTTTTTTACAGAGAGGAAGGGAGAGGGATGGAGAGTTAGAAACATCGATGAGAGAGATTCATCAGTCAGCTGCCTCCTGCATGCCCCCCACTGGGGCTGTGCCCGAAACCAAGGTACATGCCCTTGACTGGAATCGAACCTGGGGCCTTTCAGTCTGGAGGCCGATGATCTATCCAATGAGCCAAACCGGTTTCGGCTACTGGTGACTTTTAAAAAATATATAGTTTATTGATTTTTTACAGAGAGGGATAGAGAATTAGAAACGTCGATAAAGCTGCCTCCTGCACACCCCTTACTGGGGATGTGCCTGCATCCAAAGTACATGCCCTTCCTGGAATCAAACCTTCAGTCTGCAGTCCGATGCTCAATCCACGGAGCCAAACCAGTCAGGGCTACTGGTGACTTTTCCCTATTGGTTGCCAAACAGTAATTCTCTATTTCCATCATTTTTTCTAAATGTAACTTTAAGGAAGAGCTTTTCCTTCTTGCTTACTATTTATTTTAGCATGAACGTGTATGTTTTTATTGTATTCAGTAAGTTATTATCATTTGTTTATTTTGATGCTGAAATTGGCTCGGGAGCTCCTCAGCCATTTTTTGTTTTTTAAATTGAGTTTTGGAGAGAGACAGAGATTGGAAATCAAATCCAGAAAGTAGGCATGTGCTCTGACCGGGAATTGAACTGTGACGTTTGGTGCATGGCAGGACTCTGCAACCAACTGAACTACCTGGCTGGGAGTCCTCAACCATTTTTTGAGCAAATTTTTATTTTCTGGCACAATTGTTCTAGGCTTTTCTGCTTTCTATCCAGCCCCAGAACTGTAGGCAGCATGGTACTTAGAAAGATCTTGATGATAGATGCAATCATGTTTATTGGAATGTCAGTGCTTTGTTCAAAAGTTAATTAAATTAGTTCTCTGTCTCATTCTCTGTCTTGCATACTCACAACATTCTTGGCCTTCATTGTGGTTGTATTCTTCATATCAAATTCAGTTTTAATGAATTTATTTCCTACTTCAGGGTTCTCCTATACTTGATGATATTCATATTCTCACCCTTTTTCTTGTCTTCCTGCCCCCAAAGATCACCTGGATCACTGGCAAAAGCTGATTTTGAAGAGTGTATGAAGTTGTTCTTTTACTGAACTCTGGCAGTAGACAGACCTACCTATCCAACAGTGCATGAAGAGGCAGAGGAGCACACAGGCTCTCCAAGGAAGCTCCTTCTGAGATAGCAAGGAATAGTTGTTCAATAATCCTTTTGTTTTGGGGTGGCTTTTTCTGCTTAATATTATGATTATGAGATTATCCGTAATGTTGCCTATAGTTATAGACATTCATTGTCATTTCTAGAATAGTATTCCATTCATTATATGTATACTAGAGGCCTGGTATACGAAATCTGTGCACTCGTGGGGGTTGTCCCTCAGCCCGGCCTGCATCCTCTCACTGTCTGAGAGTCCTCAGCAGATGAGGACTCTTCCTTAAAGTGCTGGCATAGGCCCCATCCCCTGGGTCTAGGTCAGACATCCTTAGCACTGGACATCCTTAGCACTGCTGCGCAGGCAGGAGAGGCTCTCACCACCGCCTCTTCGCTCTCCAGCCCTGAGCCCGGCTCTGGTCTTCTGGCTGAGCAGTGCTCCTTTTCATATTAGCCTTTTATGATATAAGATATCACAGCGGATGCTGTTAATGAATAGTAATACTACTATGAACATTATCATACATGTCTTTGGTGAATATATGTTTGCATTCTATTGAGTATATTTCTATGGGTGGAATTTCTTGGTTATAGAATATGAATAGTTTAGCTTTTGTAGATATTAGCAAGCAGCTGTAGTTCTGATTATGACTCTGATTGGATGTATTTGAGAGTTCACTTGCTCCACATGCTTGACAACACTTGCTATTTTGTTGTCTTGTTTTATTTTAATACTTTTGTTGGGTGTGTATGCATCACTACATTGCATTTCCTTGATGTCTGATGAAATTGAGCCTTTGGCCAAAACCGGTTTGGTTCAGTGGATAGAGCATTGGCTTGCAGACTGAAGGGTCCCAGGCTCTATTCCAGTCAAGGGCACGTACCTTGGTTGCAGGCACATCCCAGTGGGAGATGTGCAGGAGGCAGCTGATCGATGTTTCTAGCTATCTATCCCTCTCCCTTCCTCTCTGTAGAAAAATTAATAAAATATATTTTAAAGAAAAAAGAAATTTGTCAGATGCTTGTTAGCTATTTAGATCATCTTTGAAGTGCCTGTTAAGTCTTTTGTCTGTTTTTAAATTGGGTTCTTCTGCCTTTTTATTTTTATATCTTTTAAAAATATTTATTTATTCGTTTATTTTCTTTTTCAAACTCTTGGGGTTGATTTTCAATAGATCACAATCAAGGATGCCTTTTTATGAGTTTATTAAGATTTGTTGATAAAAATTCTTTGTTGAATAAATACATGTATCTTTACCTTTTCAGATGTACAATATATCTGGACTTGACTTTTATACATAGTGTGATATAGGAGACAAGATTCATTCTTTTTTATATATACATCTATATATGATGAGCAGCACCATTACTGAAATGACCTTCCTTTCCCTGATACTGCAATGTTAACTTTATCATAAGTCAAGTTCTGGATCTGTTTCTAGACTCTATTTTATTGGCCTTTTTGTGTATCCTTGTGTCTAAGTTGTCTTTATTTACCAGGATTTATAACTGGTCTTATTAATTAGTAATGTAAGTCCTTCCTTCAGTTTTGTCCTTCAGTAATGATTTGGGCTATTTTGTTTGGTTATTATTATTTTTTTTTTATTTCAGAGAGGAAGGGAGAGGGAGAGAGAGATAGAAACATCAATGATGACAGAATCATTGATTGGTTGCCTTCTTCATACTCCCACTGGAAATGGAATCAGAAACCCAGGCGGATGCCCTTTACTGGAATTGAATCCAGGACCTTTCAGTCTGCAGGCCAGCACTGAGCTATTCCAGCTAGGGTTGTTCTTTTTCATTTTCATTAAAATGTTTTAGATTGGCCCAGCCAGTACTGCTCAGTAGTTCAGCACTGACCTACAAATCAGGAGGTCATAGTTCCATTCCCTGTTGAAGGCACTTCCACGTGGTGGGTTTGATCCCCAGCAGGGGGCATGCAGGAGGCAGCCAATCAAGGATTCTCTCTCATCATTGATGTTCCTATCTCTCTCTGTCATCCTTCCTCTCTGAAATCAATTAAAAAAAAAATTTTTTTTTTTTAAAGTTTTAGGCCCTAGCTGGGTTGACTCTGTAAATGGAGCATAAGCCTGCAGACTGAAGGATCCCTGGTTCTATTCCAGTCAAGGGCACATGCCCTGCTTGTAGGCTTGATCCCCAGTACGGGCATGCAGGAGGCAGACAATCAATGATTGTCTTTCATAATTGATGTTTTCATCTCTCTCTTCCTGTCCCTTCCTCTCAGAAATCAATAAAATTATATTAAAAAAACTTTTAGTTTGTAAATTTCTACCAAAATACATTGCTAGGATTTTTGATTATGTTGAATGTACACATTTATTTGGATAGATTGATGTTTTCACAACACCGAATCTTCCCTGGTATATATTCTTCACAGTATTTATTTATTTTTAATTTAATAAATCTTTAATGTTCAGATTATTACATTTGTTTCTTTTTTCCCCCATAGCTCCCCTCCACCCAGCTCCCACCCCCCTCTCTCTACCTTACCTCCCCCCACATTGTCCTCATCCATAGGTGTATGACTACTGTCCAGTCTTTCCCTGTACCCCCCTTACCCCTTTCCTGAATCTATTATATGCACCAGCTTATTCTGTTCATCCGATTTTTAATTCACTTTTTAGATTCACTTGTTGATAGATATGTATTTGTTGTTCATGGTTTTTATCTTTACCTTTCCCCTTCCTAAAGAGTACCTTTCAGCATTTCATATAATAACTGGTTTGGAATTGATGAGTTCCTTTAGCTTTTTCTTATCTGTGAAGCTCTTTATGATGCACCCTTCAATTCTGAATGATAGCTTTGCTGGGTAGAGGAATCTTGGTTATAGGTTCTTGCTGTTCATCACATTGAATATTTCTTGCCACTCCCTTCTGGCCTGCATCGTTTCTGTTGAGAAATCAGCTGACAATTGTATGGGCACTCCCTTGTAGGTAATTAACTCTTTTTTTCTTGCTGCTTTTAATATTCTCTCTTTGTCTTTATTTTAATTATGATGTGTCTTGGTGTGGTCCTCTTGGATTCCTTTTGTTTGGGGTTCTGTGCGCTTCCTGGACTTGTCAGTCTATTTCTTTTACCAGATGTGGGAAGTTTTCAGTCATTATTTCTTCAAATAGGTTTTCAGTATCTTGTTCTCTCTTTTCTTCTGTCACCCCTACAATTCTGATGTTGGTACGCTTGAAGTTGTCCCAGACGGAGGCTTCTTACACTATCTTCACATTTTTGGATTCTTTTTTCTTTTTTCTTTTCCAGTTGAGTGTTTTCTGCTTCTTTTCTATTTCACATTAAAAAAAAATATATATATATATATATATATATATATATATATATATATTATTGATTTTTTTACAGAGAGAAAGGGAGAGGGATAGAGAGTTAGAAACATCGGTGAGAGAGAGACATCGATCATCTGCCTCTTGCATGCCCCCTACTGGGAATGTGCCGGCAACCAAGGTACATGCCCTTGACCGGAATCGAACCTGGAACCTTTCAGTCCACGGACCGACGCCCTATCCACTGAGCCAAACCGGTTTCGGCTGTATTTCACATTTTTGACTTGATTCTTTCCTTCTTCTAGTCTGCTGTTAGGTCTCTGTATAATATTTTTTTTTATTTCAGTCAGTGTACGTGTAATTTCTAGTTGGTCCTTTTTCATCTCTAGTTGGTCCTTTTTCATCTCCTTGGGTCTCGCTAAATTTATCCATATTTTCTAGGAAATTCTTGAAAAACCTCATAAGAGTGGTTTTGAACTCTATGTGCTGTCATTTGTTTTCATCCATTTCTTTTGTTTGTGGTCTGTTCCCTTGTTTCTGCATTTTCAATATGCTGGGAGAACTTCTGTGCTGGAATCAGCCTTGTGATGCAAGACTTGCAAAAGCCTCTCTGTTCAGATTGGGTGGGGTAGAGTCTCAGGGTTGAGCAGAAACAGCCTTAGCTTCCATTCAACCCCACTCCTGCAGGGACCCTGGGTCTCAAGTGTCTCTTGGTAATTGGTATTCACTGTGGCCCTTTCTGTGCTCATGCGCGGGTACCTCAGACCTGTGTCTTTCTGGTCGCCTTGCGTTCCGGGACCCATGTGAGTTTGGGTCCCCAGGGTCTTGCTTGAAACTGGGGTTCAATGCAGTTAGAAGTGGCACAGTTGAGAGGCTCTGTCTCCCGCCCACCAGAGGGAGCCAGTGTCACAATCAGTAGTTTGTCCACTCTGCGCATTGTTTTGGGCGCCCCTGACTTCTGCCCTTTCGAGGCTCCCCTAAATTTCTGTGCACTCTTCCCTTTTCACAGTCCAGACTCCCCCCATATGAGTCTTGCCTGGAGCTGGGATTCAATGCCATAGGATAAGGGGTTTTGTGCAGTTGGGAGTTTCCGTCTCCCTCCTGCCAAAGAAAGCCAGCCAGGTACTCCGGCACCCGCTGTCTCCACACACGCGTCTCTGTACCTCAGCTTTTTGCAGCTCCTCTGGGTCTCTGTGAGCCTCTCTCTTTCCTTTTAGTTGTAGAATTTCCACTCAGCCAGCTTTCCTGTGGTTCTGGATGATGTCCTTTCTGTCTTTTAGTTGTAGTTTTGAAATTGTGTGAGGCAGCAGTTTAGGTGATTACCTATGCCGCCATCTTGGTTTCTCTTCTTTACAGTTTTTAATTAACTAGTTAATTAATGAATTAATTTTAAATTGAAGTATAATTGATACATAAGCCATATTTTTCTTTGTGTCTTAATTTTTTAAATATTTAAAAAATATACTTTTATTGATTTCATAGAGAAATGGAGGAATAGAGTGAGATAGAAACATCAATGATGACAGGGAATCATTGATCAGCTGCCGCCTGCACGTCCCACACTGGGGATCCAGCCCACCTCTTGGGGCATGCTTGACCAGTAATTGATCTTCTGGTTCATAGGTCAACACTCAACCACTGAACTATGCAGGTGGGGGCAATAAATTTGGTAATTTTTTTTTGTTAGTGTTTAGATGAAACGGAACTGTTAGAATTTTTTCCCCCCATAAAATATACTTAGCCCCTTAAAGGCATATGCCATTAGGCAAAATGTGAACTACTAATGTTAGGGAGAAGTAAATACAGTATAGTACTTACTCTTTTGGCTCATGAATTGCATTTTTGTCTCTGACAATAATTGAATTTTTTTGCATTGTACAACAAGATAGTCTTCTTAAAGATATCCAAAAGATATCTAGCAATATCTTTTGGCCAAGTGATAAAATGTTCTTTTTCTGCCAGGCTTATTTCAGAATTGCAGATAATTAAAACCACTAACTTTATAACTCATAGTGATCTAGGAATTTGCTCTTGGCTCTGGATTTCTCCTGTGTATTTGTAATTTAGTATTTTGAGACATGTTCATTCCCCTATTTTTTAAATAGTTATAGAAGTAAAGCGATGGGGATGAGGAGGTTTTTTAAAGATCTAGAGAGGAGATGCTTTGGCCAGGATGTACTTTCACAAATAATTTTTAGTATGTACTAATGGAAGAAAACAAAACATAGTATTTGTGCTTTTGCTTTTGAGGGTGGGATATTATAGCATTTTGTATCTTTAGGGCAATGTTTTGGTATAATATAGCACATTTAATTAACATTAATTGAATAAACGAGCAGTTTTTTGGCAAAGTGAAACCATCTCATATTTATTCTAGTTCATTTTCCCCTAAACTATTAAAGGGTATTCTATGTATGGTCAAAGAGCAGTGTATTAAATAATACTGTAAAGTATGGTGTTTATTACCATGCTATCTTCTTAGCTAATGCAAATTACACCTGGGAAAATAGTAATACCTACTTATGTCTATGCTTGAAAAACCAATAGTATGACAGAATCTGAACCACTGACTGTCCACCATCTTATGGATAATGTGATAACAGTCTAGTTACAGATATGCTATTTCAGAATTGGTGTCTTATTTGTCTTATTTGGTCCATTTTAATGAGAGAAGGGATGGCCAGCTTCTCTTGGCCACCGCTTTTCTTAGTGTTTTCAAACAGCCGGATCTCCTTTTGGCATGTGTTGCATATGGCATATGGAATACATTTTTGCTACCAACTCCTTCAATTGAGGGCAGATGTTCTATGTCCTTAACTATGCCTTTATGGAATCGCTTTGGATCACTATTGAGACTTCAGTAGCATACCTAACCACAGAACTGACCATAAAGGAAAAAAAAAAGAAAAAGCCTTTGGGGTCTAGGATCCTTGCCTGTGTAAATCCCAAGTATGTTAAAACCGTGCTGATCTTGACTGACTCTTTTTTTTTAATACATTTTATTGATTTTTCACAGAGAGGAAGGGAGAGGGATAGAAAGTCAGAAACATCGATGAGAGAGAGACATTGATCAGCCGCCTCCTGCATCCCCACACTGGAGATGTGCCCACAAGCAAGGCACATGCCCCAAACCACAATTGAACCTGGGACCCTTCAGTCCGCAAGTCGACGCTCTATCCACTGAGCCAAACCTGTCTCGGCTCTTGACTGATTCTTACCCGTGCATGTTAATTTCTGGAATCTTGTTACTAGGGTTCAAGCCTTACCTTGCCATTTTGTGTATATCAGCTTATCTAGGAAATAAATGTGTGAAACTGATGAACTAACAAGCACCATAGTGTGGTTCATGCTTATTTTGCTATGGAGTTTAATTTCACAAACCAGTTAGGGCAGCATTTCTATTTGTAATTTGAAATTAAGGATTTAAAAATATGTATATAAATGAACATAATCAGCTAAATTGTTTTTTTATGCTTGATGCTTCAGTCTCATAAAATTTTTTATATGGTAATGGACTTTTTTTGTTTTGTTTTGTTTTATAAATCTGGGTTCTCATGTCAGATTATTTCCGTAACACTGGAATCAGTCTTTTATTTCAAACTAAAAGAATTAGCATAACCAAAATACTTAGTTAGCATTTCCCTAAGGATTTCTAAATATTTGTCGCTTTTGGAAACTTGCTGTTTGTGGTACAGGTGTTTCTTTGCTGTTTTTTTTAAAGTCCAGGTCCATTTCCTTTTCCCGAAACCAGAACCTAGAGTTTAATTACATTTTCTTTTTGATACACACATCTTAATACTTTCTCAGAGGGGGACTGAGGTGCCATATCAGTATAGCTTCTAACTAATGACTGGATACTGGCCACCTCAGATTAAGTTCTTGGTGTATTTTTAGCTACCATGGAAAAAAACAATTTAAATTTTTCTACTATTATATTAGTGCTTTAGTCTTGCTAAACTTTCCACATATTTTTGGTCACTAGACAAGAATTCCGAAGACAAATTTGATCCTACTTTCAGTGATCCCAACACTCGTCTTTATTTTCTTAATTTTCTTTTTTTTGTATTACAGGGATGTTCAGATTGAACAGATTGTTATTTTTTAAAAAATATGTTTTTATTGTGTGTGTGTGTGTTTAAGAGAGAGGGAAAAGAAGGGAGAGGGAGAGAGAGAAAAAGGAAAAAATAATCCCACCACATTAATGTGAGAGTGGAACATCAAACAATTGTCTTCTGCACATACCCTGACCAGGAATCACACCTGAAACCTGGGCACGTGCCTTTACCAGGAATTGAATTGGCTGCCTTTTGGTGTGTGGGACAATGTTCAAACAACTGAGCCACACTATCCAAGGTCCAAACTTACCTTTCCTATGATGCTTTGGAAATCATAAAAGTAGAACTTCTCCATCAGAGTTTTTTAATCTGGATGGGCTGCAGTGCTCTCTTGATCCCATTTCCACATAATTTATATTCAACAAGTTTTATATATATATATATATATATATATATATATATATATATAGTTGATTTTTTTTTTTTTACAGAGAGGAAGGAAGAGGGACAGAGAACTAGAAACATCGATGAGAGAGAGACATCCATCAGCTGCCTCCTGCATGCCCTCCACTGGGGACACACCCGAAACCAAGGTACATGCCCTTGACTGGAATCGAACCTGGGACCTTTCAGTCCGAATGCGGACCCTCTATCCACTGAGCCAAACTGGTTTAGGCTCAACAAGTTTTTTTATATGCACTTTTTTGAAAGGTGGTTCATAGCTTATCATCTCGAAATTACATGCAAAATATTTTTATATGCATTTTTCTGAAGAGATGGTTTTATTAGCTTTTATTAGAATTTACGGAAATATAAGTCTCGGCTTCTCTGCCCCAATACAAAACAAATTAAAAGAACCACAAACCACATTTTTTTCAGACTTAGAAGGAATTAAATTGACAACTGTTCCTATCGTTAAGTTAAAAACTCTTATGAGAATTTGGATGTTTCCTTATGTGCCTATGGGTCTATTTGTCACAGTGATACTGAGACTGCTGTGTGCAGAAGAGATGTTCATACAGGGTCAGGCAGAGTGCCTGCTACATAGTAAGTTCTTAAACATGGTAGTTATTGTTGTATCGGTGAAGAGATTTGCATGTTACTCTTAACCTTTTCCCTCCTGCCCCTTGGTTCATGCTATTTAGAGGAAAGTAACTGAAGTCCTCATACGTGGCTATCAAAATGCAAAAGCATGTTTTCCTGCTGGAGAAGATGTGTATTAATGAATTGGTTTCCCTGACCCCATGTGTTAGAGAATTATAGTTGTGGTTTCCAGCCAGACGCCGATGCCACAGTTATTTTCTTGTCCTTGCATAATGAGAGGGTTTTGGCGTTTCTGCTGTATTCTACACATTTACACTATAGAGCTTATTTTCATATCAGATTTCATATACAACACCATTCTGTGGTGAGTTTTCTGTTAAAGAGCAAAAGTAGGAAGAATCAATGCAGGCGGTAGTGAGAGGACCAGACAGAGGAAGCCCAGAGTTCATCTCAGCCATGGAATTTTGGATGCAGTTGATAGTTTAGATTTAGAGAGAAAAGCGTGTGTTAGTTTTTGCTATAGCTGCAGGAGTAAGAACTTATTTGAAAGTTAATGCAGAATTTCAGGGAGATTTGTCTACGAGGCAACACAGACACTAAATTACCTTCTTTATTCACCTGATTCCATTTTCCAGGGACCCTTCCAGTGCACTATGAGATGTTAAACAAAAATCAATAAAATCAGGAACACAAAACAATAATGTTTAACTGTTCTCTCTCTTTTTTTATTTTTTTGGTAATCCCCAACTAAAGATACTTTTTTCGTTGACTTTAGGAGAGAATAGAAAAGAGGGAGAGAAAGCAGTTACGGTGGGCGGCGGGGGGAGGGAGTGGGTGAAGAAGAGAAACATCAATGTGAGAGAGACACATCCATTGTCTCTAGCACATGACCCACCAGGGCTGGGGGTCAAATCTGCAATCCAGGTATGTGCCCTTGACCTGTCCTTGACCAGGAATGGATCCAAGACCCTTTGGTGCACAGCTTACACTCTAACCACTGAACACACTGGCCAGGCCTCCCTCTGTCTCTTTTTTAAATATATTTTTTAATATATGTTTTTATTGCCCTAGTGGTTTGGCCCAGGGATAGCATGTCAGCTTGCGTACTGAAGGTTCCCAGATTCGAGTTCCGTCAAGGACACATACCCAGGAGGCAGCTAATTGACAATTCCCTCTCATTATTGATGTTTCTAACTCTCTCCTTCTCCTTTCCTCTCTGAAATCAATGAAACACCAATGATGAGAGAATCATTGATCAGCTACCTCCTGCACATGCACACCCCACGCTGGGGATTGAGCCTACAACCCAGGCATGTGCCCTGACCTCCTAGTTCATAGGTAGATGATCAACCATTGAGCATGGTGGCCTGGTGAAATCCAGTGCAATTGAGCAGTCATTCTTCCTTCTCTAGCTTCTGGCAAGCACTAATCTGTTTTTGTTTTTATGGATTTGCCTTTTCTAGACATTTCTTAGGAATGGAATCATACAATATTTTATCTGGGGTCGCTCACTTAGCATAATGTTTTCAAGGCTCATCCATGTGATAGCATGTGTCAGTACTTTGTTCAAAGTTCTGGAGTCTAGGAATTTCAGCATTAAGATGCCAACATGGCCCTAGGTGGTTTGGCTCAGTGGATAGAGCATTTCCACTTATCAGTGTGAGAATGGGCCAATTTTAGCATATGTATTTTAGGCTTGTAGACTGAGGGGTTCTGGGTTCAATTCCAGTAAAGGGCACTTGCCTAGGATGCCAGCTCCATCCCCATTGAGCAGCATGCAGTGCAGGAGGAAGACATTGATGTTTCTCTCTTCATCTCCTGTCCTCTCTGAAATCAATAAAAATATATCTTATATGTATAATGAAACCCTAGTACGCAAATCGACTGAACAGTGGACCACCAGCGCAGATGCTCAATGCAGGAGCTACTGCCAGGTGGTCAGTGCGCTCCGGCTGGACTAGCCTGGCTAACAGCTGGCGAGCTCAGCAAGCGGTTCTGGGAGCCTCTTCCTCTGCTGCAGGCAGGCGAATAGTAAGAAGTGAGGCGTCCTGGACTCTGAGAAGGATTTGGGAGGTGGTAAGGGGGGACCCTAAGCTTGTAGACAGACATCCCCCAACAGGCTCCCAGACTATGAGAGGGCCTGGACTACAAGAGGAGGGTGCAAGCCAGGCTGAGGGACCCCCCCACCCCATAGTGTACGAATATTGTGGACTGGGCCTCTGGCATATATTAAAAAAAAGATGCCAGCTCGGTGAAGTCCCTCACTCTGGTTCATAGCTTGCACCTTCTCAGTGTCCTCCCATGATAAAAGAGGCCAGGGATCTTTCTGGGATTTTTTTTTTTTTTTTAATGAGGCACTAATTTCATTCCTGGGGTTTCCACTCTTATGACTTAAGCACCTCCAAAAGCTCCACCTCCTAATAGCGTCACA
This sequence comes from Lasiurus cinereus, assembly GCA_011751065.1. NCBI lineage: Eukaryota > Metazoa > Chordata > Mammalia > Chiroptera > Vespertilionidae > Lasiurus > Lasiurus cinereus. The sequence goes on from JAAGEH010000426.1 coordinate 18,585,232, forward strand.
TTGGGTATTAGGATTTTAGCATATGAATTTTAGGCGGACACAAACACTCAGACATTAGCAACATCCTTTGCTCATTTTAAAATTGGGTTGTCTTTTTGTTGAGCTGCAAATATTCTTTTTAGGTTGTGGATACTAGACCCCTATTAGATACTATTTATAAACATTTTGTCTAGAAGCTTCCAGGACTGTCTTGAAGAGCCTAAATTTTTTTTCTTTCTTTTTTAAAAATATATTTTATTGATTTTAGAGAAGGCAGAAGAGGGAGAGGGAGATAGAAACATCAATGATGAGAGAGAAACATTGATTGGCTGCCTCCTGTATGCCTCCTACTGGGGACTGAGCCAGCCCGCAACCCAGGCATATGTACCCTTGGCCAGAATGGAACCTAGGACACTTCACTCAGAAGGCTGGCGCTCTATCCATTGAGCCAAAACAGGCTAAGGCTAGAATTTTTTTCTTGTCCTCCATTTCCCTCCTTATGTAGTGCCTGGCATTTGGGTAGATACCAAATACATACATATTGGTTGAATTGAATGATGATTAATGATATGGAACTGGTGTGTAGTAAATATTGATAGCTGAAGGAATTATTAAAATCATGTATTGAGTGCATACTTATTAACCAGTACTGGTATTAAGCACTAGCATGCTCATTGTTTCATTTAATTCTTACAATAACAGTATGAAAAATACATTCTTTCACTGTTGACTTTTGGAAGTACCAATTATGAAAATTAAAGGATGAAAAAAACCAACATTTCATACTGGAATGGTAGAGAATTAAAGGCTGATAGTATCTCTTCATATGCATGATCCATGAACCAGCCTCTTACGGGTGGTAACATATCTATTTAAAAAAATATATATATTGATTTTTTTTTTTTAAATTTTACGGAGAGGAAAAGAGGGATAGAGAGAGAGCCAGAAACATCGATGAGAGAGAAACAGTTACCAGATGCCTCCTGGACATCCCCTGTTGAGGATGTGCCCCAAACCGTGTCCCTTGACCAGAATTTAACCTGGGACCCCTCAGTCCATAGACTGATGCTCTATCCACTGAGCCAAACCAGTCAGGGTAACATCTATTTTTATTATTTTCTTCCCATAGCCCTCTTCACAGTCACACTGGTATGTGACCTTCAATAGCCACAGTGTCCCAGTGTCCTTGCACATGTTGTCTTTGTCTGGGACACATACCTTTCTCTCCCTCTATGTTTCAGCAAATCCTGCTTATCTATCCTAGGTTTCAGGGGAAATGCCACTCTAGCTTTCTGGGCTCATCCACATTCTATACCACATCAGGATTGTCTAACCTGAGATGTTAGGTTCTAGCAGACAGGCCCAGTATTATGTCTGTATGTTGGAGGTGCTCAACATTTATCAAGTTGTTGTAAAGATTTTTGGTTGTTAAATGGGGGAAGTCCATTTTAAAGAAATACATTAACATGCCTTGACTCCTGTGGCTCATTTGGTTGAGCATCATCCTGTGCACTAAGAGGTCACCGGTTTGATTCCTAGTCAGGGCACATACCCAGGTTGCAGGTTTGATCCCTGGTAAGGGTTTGTGAGGGAGGCAACCAATCAATAATATTTCTCTCTCTCTCCCCTCCCCCTTCCTTTATCTCTTAAAATCTAAAATCTTTTTGGAAAAAGAAATGCATTAACATTTTAAGGAAAACATTTCTGCATGTGGAGTTTGTTCAATAATTTTAAGATTAGTATTGCTAAACTTAGGCGATACCTAGATCTAACTATCTCAGAAGCTGTGTTTGTGTAAAATAATTTGAGCCTGTCAGTGAAACAAATTTTTATGAGACAGAGTATTGAAGAACTTAGGGTACAATGGGTACAAAATTTCCCAAATTTATCTAGTAGTGTGCTATCAGCAATGACTTAGAGAAGGAGCTTGAAGATACAGAACTTCCTTCCTTTATTTATTTATCTATTTATCTATCTATCTATCTATCTATAGATATTTATTTATTTATTAATTATTGTGTTACATGTATACATATCTTCCCATTCCCTCCCCCCCAGAACTTCCTTTAAAAGAAAACATTTGCTTGCAATTTATTTATTTTAAATATATATATTTTTTATTGATTTCAGAGAGGAAGGGAGAGGGAGAGAGAGATAGAAACATCAATGATGAGAGAGAATTACTGATCGGCTGGCTCCCACACACTCTCCACTGGGGATCGAACCCACAATCTGGGCATGTGTCCTGACAAGGAATCAAACCAGTGATCTCCTGGTTCTCGGGTAGGCTAACCACTGAGTGACACTGGCAGGACTAAAAAAAGGACATTGATTATAAAATACACAAGGAAGACTAGCAATAATAAGAAGCAAACTTGAATACATCATTCACAAAAGGGGAAAAATTTCTAAGTAGTAGTAGCCTCTGTGATTTTTATCATTTTTGACAAAAAACTATAGATGCTGTTTTCTCTTTCTAAATTAATGGATCCAAATTGTCAGAGTCGGCCTGTCAATTTCAAACTAGTACTAAAATAAAACAAAGATAATGCCAGAGACCAATGGCATTATACCACCTCTCAGTCCCATTGGTCTCTGGCATTATCTATGGTTCACCTCGTTAATGATTCTCACTTGGCAACAATTGAAGATCATCATTCAATTGTTAATTAATTCTTGTTACAGAAGAGCAGTTACTTTCATCAGCAGGAAGCCAGACTGCTAAGGGGAGTGGGTGGATACTAAGACCTGACCCTTTAGACCAGTGGTTGGCAAACTCATTAGTTAACAGAGCCAAATATCAACAGTACAATGATTGAATTTCTTTTGAGAGCCGAAAACCGACTTCTGCCCATGAGCCACAAAGTTTCAATCACAATGTATGTGGGCGCCGGCAAGTGGTATTTTGTGGAAGAGCCACATTCAAGGGGCCAAAGAACGCATGTAGCTAAGCGAGCCAAAGTTTCCCGACCACTGCTTTAGAAGGAAAAAGCTGCTGAAGCCCTAACCAGTTTGCCTCAGTGGATAGAGCGTCAGCCTGTGGACTGAAGGGTCCCACGTTAGATTCCGGTCAAGGGCATGTACCTTGGTTGTGGGCACATCCCAATAGGGGTTGTGCAGGAGGCAGCTAATGGTTGATGTTTCTCTTTAATTGATGTCTCTAACTCCCTATCCCTCTCCCTTCTCTGTAAAAAAAAAAAAAAAAAAAAAAAAAGAGCTGCTGAAGATTGGCCTCAGGGAAGGAAATTGGGGGGCAGAAGGAAAGCCAGGGAAGGCGGTGAAAGGGGATCAAGACGTAGGTAAGTTATTACCCAGACTAGTATTATTTGATTCAATCTGTGAGGAATTTCTCTAGTGTTAGTCCTCCAGGTTCCTATGTCTCATAAGAAAGAAATTAAAATAACTTCAAGATCTCCATTAGAACTGTGAAAAATGGAAGCCATATTTTCCTGATTCTTATTGATCAGAAGTTTACAATATGGTACTTGGAATATCTTTGTCACCCTAAAACCTATTACCACCACCACCCCCCAAACACACACACACACACAACACACACACACACTACACCAGAAGAGAAAGATACAAGGATTTCATGGGAGAGGAGAGTGGCTAATATTGGGAGAATTTTGTGCTGCAAATATGTCAATTTTGAGGAAGAGCGAATGAACTTGAGATGACTTTGGAAGACCCCACCTAGACAGTGTTTGTATGTCTAGTTTTTTCTGGGTACAGAATTGTTATGCTTAGGAAGAGAAATACAATTTTGAAATTACTAATAAATTTACTTCATAGGGAACAAAACATTCTTTTACAAAAAGCACACCTAATGTTATGTTGATTTAAAACACCAAACTCGTAAAAATAAGAGTTATTTCTCTATCCTAAATATAAAGCATGTGGTTTGAAGACATATCTGCTTTTTGTTTGTTTGTTTGTTTTTAATTCAATTACAGTTTGCATTCATTATTATATTGCATTAGTTTCAGATGTATGGTATAATGGTTAATCATAATACTTAACGAAGAGTTCCCTCTGAAGACGGTTCTATTAAGTTTATTTTGGGATATTTACAAATATCTATTGCTGGATATTGAAAATGAAGAGCAGTTGTATAGAGAGCAACCTAGATGGTTAGAACAAGGCTCAAGACAAGTTCTAACTTGTTGTGTAGCCTGAGATAAGTAATTACCTCTTTGGGCCTTAGTTTATCTATTAAAATAAAGTAGTAGTTAGGCTGCCTTTTCTGATTTTTAAAAAAAATTTTAGTTCTATTATAAATCATTGATTTTTTTAAGAGAAAAGAGATCTCATTTTGTAATATTTTGAATGATCTAATACACTTTGTGCTATTATAAAATTGAACATCAACTTGTGCAATTTAATAATCATAATCCGTTGTGGGGAAAACAAATAGATGTAAGTGAAAAAATAAGTTCTGAATAAGTAAGACTATAACACAATGTTTCTAATTTGTTGTTCTTGCAACAGGATCTCGTATGAACTTTGCCCTAAATAATAATAAGAGAATGGCTCTCTTGAAGTCCAATTTCTCTGCTAGAATTCTCCCTCAAAGTTAACTGTTAATGTAAGCCCTTAGCTGAGCCTGTCAACTCTTTAAGTACAGTATAGTTTTTAGAACAGACGGTCACAACCAAAAGAGGTTACCCATCCATTCTGTATTCAAACACGTGCAGATCTTCATGGTGTAGTATCCATTGGATATTTGGAGTTAGTGTGAGCTCTGGTCACTTTCATTAACCCCTTGCATTTAGCTGGGTTGAATTTTGTCATAATTCAGTAATTCATTTTATGAAACACTGCACATAGACCTTCGATGTTTGCTTGGGCCGCTACAGACAATGTTGTATGGCTGCATGAGTATCTCATGACTACCCATGGGGCTTTAAAAAATGACCTTCTCACCAGTGTGTGCACCTAACACTAAGAGCCTGTTTATTTCATTTTCTTCTATTTTATTGAGGCAAACATATGGATTACATAGGTAATAAATAGATTGATTTTAAATATGTAACTATAACTTAGTATATCATGGCCACTCTACTAAGTGTTGAGTAATCAACCTGGAAAAATGTTGATGCTTTAAAAAAGTATATTTAAGTATTGCTGGAATAAAAAAAGAAAAAGAAATGCAGGGCTGCTCTAGCCAGTTTGACTGAAGGGTTCCGGATTCGATTCTGGTCAAGGTCTCGTACTTCGGTTGTGGACTCAATCTTTGGCCCTGAGTCCGGGGTGCATGGGAGAGGCAACCAAGGTTATTAAATATTTTGACATTCATTGACAGAAATCAGATCTTTCTCACATCCATGTTTTTCTCTTTCCCTCCCTTCCACTAAATAAAATGATCATTGGAAAAAAATTCTCGGGTGAGGATTACAGAAAAGAAAGAAATGCAGGGTTTATCCTTGTATGCATTATTGGTGGGAATGTAATGGTATAGTTGCTATAGAAAGTGGTTTGTGCCCTAGCTGGTTTTGGCTCCATGAATAGAGCATCGGCTTGCAGACTGAAGGGTTCCAGACTCGATTCTGGTCAAGGGCACATGCATGGGTTGTGGGCTCAATTCCCAGCAGGAGTTGTGCAGAAGGCAGCTAATCAATGATTTTCTCATCATTGATGTTTCTATCTCTCTCCTTCTCCCTTTCTCTCTGAAATCAATAAAAAAATATTTTTAAAAGAGAAAAAGAAAATGGTTTGTCAGTTCTGGGAAAAATTAAACAGAATTATGATCCAGCAATTCCATTTCATGTATCTGCTTAAAAGAAGTGAAAATAAGGACTCAAATAGATATTTGTACACCCATTTACAATGACTAAAAGATAGAGATAACCCAAATAGGCCGAAACGGGTTTGCCTCAGTGGCTATATCACTGCAGAAGAAGTGATAAATAAAATTTATATACACAATGGAATATTATTCAGCCTTAAAAAGGAATGAAATTCTGATATATCATACAACCTGGATGAACCTTATGAATACCATGCTGATCTGGCTGGGTGGCTCAGTTGGTTAGAGCGTCTTGCTGTGTACCACATTTGGGTTAGATTCCTCTAGGCTGCCAATTTGAGCAGGAGGCAACCTTTCGATGTTTCTATCTCTCTGTCTCTCTAAAATTAATAAAAACATACCCTCCAGTGAGTATTAAAAGAACAAAGCAAAACCTCAGACATATTAGTGAAATAGGACAGACACAAAAGAAAAAATATTGTGTGTGATAATTAGAACTGGCACATTTATAGAGCTCGAAAAGTAGAATAAAAGTTAGCAGTGACTTAGAAGACAAATGAGGGGTTGTTGTCTGACAGCTGCAGTGTGTCTGTCTGGGAGGGTGAAAGGCTCTGGAAATGGAGAGTAGTGGTAGTTGTACAACTTTGTGAATGTGCTTATTGTTACTGAGTTGTACACTTAAAAATGGTTAAAATGGCAAACTTTGTGTTAAAATGTCTTACCACAAAATCTCCAAAGAAATAGAAATATAGGGTTTTTGCCAATTTTTTTTCCTTTTTTAAAAATTATATTTTTATTGATTTTTTTGTTTTTTTTGTTTTTTTTACAGAGAGGAATGGAGAGGGATAGAGTTAGAAACATCAATGAGAAACATCGATCAGCTGCCTCCTGAATGCCCCCTACTGGGGATGTGCCCACAACCAAGGTACATGCCTTAGATCGGAATAGAACCTGAGACCTTTCAGTCCCCAGGCCAATGCTATAGTCACCAAAACTGGTTTTGGCCTATTTTTTTTCTTTTTTAAAATATATTTTTAGTGGATTTCAGAGAGAGGAAGGAAGAGGGAGAGATAGAAACATCCTATCTAATAAAAGAGTAATAAGCACCGAAACCGGACTACAGACTGAAAGGTCCCAGGTTTGATTCCTGTCAAGGGCATGTACGTTGGTTGCGGGCACATCCCCAGTAGGGGCCATGCAGGAGGCAGCTGATCATGTCTCTCTCTCATTGATGTTTCTAACTCTCTATCCCTTTCCCTTCCTCTCTGTAAAATATCAATAAAATATATTTTTAAAAAAGGAGTAATATGCAAATTTACCATCACTCCAACACACAAGGCTGCCCCATGTGGTCAAAGATGGCTGCCCCCATGTTGACACAAGATGGCCAGTAGAGGAGGGCAGTTGGGAGGGACCAGGCCTGCAAGTGAGGGTAGTGGCGGTGATCAAGCCTGCACGAGAGGGAAGTTAGGGGTGACCAGGCTGTCTGAGACGGGAAGTTGGGGCAACCAGGCCTGCAGAGGAGGGCAGTTAGGGGCAATCAGACTGGCAGGGGAGCAGTTAGGTATCAATCAGGCTGGCAGGTAGAAGGGATTAGGGGCAATCAAGCAAGCAAGCAGGGGAGCAGTTGGGGAGACAGCAGTCTTTTTTTTTTTTTTTTAAAGTAAGTTGTATTTATAATACAACATTCACAAACTTTAATTTATGACTTTTTTGGGTTCCTGTTTTTGCTTTAAAATTTTTCATTGCATGATTTCTTTTATATAAAAATGAAAGCCAGTATATTATTTATTAGATAAGCAAATCCCAATAAATAGTTTGTGGGGAGACAAATATACCCAAAGTGGAAATAAACCAGTTATAGTGTACTGCTATGAAACATTCATTTTAGTAAACTATCTTGATTTATTATTTATTTTTAAAAACATTTGATGGGAGCATTTTCTTATTATATTGCCTAACAACTCAGTAAAGTGGAGTCATTAATCCTATTCTTCATTCTAAAAGAAACATAGCCACCAAAACAAATGACTGAACTAGTTAAATAGTTGAAAAAACATGGGAATAGAGTCAAACAAACTGTCCAGATTCTAGAAATTATTCACTCAGTATATGATTTGGTCAAATTATCTAACTTTCTGGTCCTCAGTTTTATCATCTATAAGAAAGGAACTAAAAATATTTACCTTATAGATTTATGTTCAGAAGCAAATGAGATGGTTTGTGGAGAGTGTTTTGCCTGGTGCCTGGTGCCTAGATTTATTGAGTACTTGGCCATAGACTGTTATGTACTACATATGCACTTTATGTGTATTTGGGAGACAGCAGTCTTGACTGTGAGAGGGATACTAGATTGGAGAGGATGCCGGACAACCCCCTCCCCCACTATGCACAAATTTCATGCACCGGGCCTCTAGTTAATTATAAGAGAGAATCATTGATCTGACTGCTTCCTGCAAGCCCCCACTTGGAGATAGAGCCCACAAACTGAGCATGTGCCCTTGATGGGAATCAACCTGGGACCCTTCAGTCTGCAGGCCAATGCTCTATCCGCTGAGCTAAACCACCTAGGGTAGTGGTCGGCAAATTGCGGCTCAAGAGCCACATGTGGTTTGCTGCTCTGTTGACTAATGAATTTGCTGACCACTGACCTAGAGTCTTGATTCTAATTATTACAGGCTGTTCCTTTGATTAAGCCCCTATCCCAGTGGTCGGCAAACTCATTAGTCAACAGTGCGGCAAATCATGGCTTGCGAGCCAAAGTTTGCAGATCACTGACCTAGGGCTTCACTGATTTCTAACAAAATATCTTTTTTAAAAAAGTATTTATTATTATTATTTTTAAAAATATATTTTATTGATTTTTTTACAGAGAGGAATGGAGAGGGATAGAGTTATTAACATCAATGAGAGACATTGATCAACTGCCTCCTGCACGCCCCCTACTGGGGATGTGCCCGCAACCAAGGTACATGCCCTTGACTGGAATCGAACCTGGGACCTTTCAGTCCGCAGGCTGACCCTCTATCCATTGAGCCAAACCAGTTTCGGCAAGAAAATGTATTTTTTATTGATTTCAGAGAGAAAGGGAGGGAGAGAGATAGAAACATCGATGATGAGAGAATCATTGATTGGCTGCCTCCTGTACGCCTCCCACTAGTGGGAACCGAGCCCGTGACAATTCAGTCTGCAGGCAGACGCTCTATCCACTGAGTCAAGCCAGCTAGGGCCTAAGAAAACATTTTGAACCCATTTTTAAATCTTGTGCTTGATCTTGTTTTTCTACCTATTTCATCATTGCTTCATTCCCTGCAGATTTCCTTCCTGTGGGCTCTGTGAGGTTGAAGTGGCTTTGGTGGGTGAGATTAGGTCAGAATCCACTGGTTTTGCTATCTTGCATTGATTAAATATTTTGAGGATGGAGGGTGGAGGAGGGGTCGTTTGAAATGGAAAAACAATGCATGCTGGAATTCCCATCCCAACATATAGAAAGCATGCTTTTGTGGCAAACCGAAAAGCTGGGAATCACGGGTGATGAAATACAGGCCTTCTTGCCCTCGCCCTCCCCATTTCTGGTTGTGGGAATCTGTTCTGAATCCAACTGCAAGTGGAAAACCCATTTTTGGCTACGCAGCCCCGAGGCCCCCCTGCCAATCCCCCAAATGTGCTGCTGAAAGTTTGGCCTGTGAGGATGGAAGTAAGACTGTCTTCTCAGGATCGGTGCAGCTGTCAAGGTGGCTGTGATGGGGCTGTAACCGGTTTCACTGAATTTTGGCAGTGACCTTGAAACTTGCCCGCTTACAGCAGCTGTACTGGTTCTTGCTCTATTGCCACTATTGCATGGCCAGAGCTACACTCCTCTGGCTCTGCCATTTACAGGATCTGGCAAGTTCTAATTACAGTGCCAGCTCTCCCAGCACCTACCACCCACTGGGCATGGGGCCAGCTCAGGTGTGTGAGTTTTGGTGGCTCCTTGTTCCACCTCTGGCTCAAGTCTCAATCCCTGGGAAGTGGGAGCTCCCTGTCCATCAGCCTGGCCTGCCGTGGGGCTCCACGGCGGGAGTGGGGGTGGGGGATGGGGAGGGGGAAATGCTTAGTGACAGATGAGGGAGAGATTTCTTGGGGGAAATGAAGGTCACCAGCAATGTCCAGAGCAAAAGATAAATCTTTTCTCTCCAGCCACACAGAATGGCAAGTGTATTTTGAAAACCCCTCCCTCCCCTCCCCCCGCGTCCTTGTCCTCATCCTGTCCTTTTCCTTTTAAGTGGCTTTATTATTATTTTTTTAATCCGTCTTTGTCATTGGACATTTATTGACAGAAATCAAATTGCTGTGTTTCTGGGCAACGCGCCTGCTGCAAAGAGGTGTGGTTCCGGAGGAATGAGACACGCAGCCCAACAGCTGAGCCTACACTGTCCTCACATAACCTCCTGCCTTAAATATCGCCAATATTTAGCCTTGCCTTATAAAGTAAAAATGCACAATACCTTCCAGAGTTTCAGCAAGCCCAGATGCCCCCCCTCAGCGCAGCTATATCTTCTGTATGTGGAGGCAGGGCTCCGCTCCCCCGCCGCCCCCTCCCCACCGCGGACCTGCCCTCAGAGCCGCCCAGGGGTTCCTAATCAGGGAGACTCCGCCAGCCATCGATCCGATGGCGGAGACCTGGGGAATTGGTGTGCATTGTTGTTGCTGAAGCCTCCTGTGAATTCCCTGCGACCAGATCCTCCGCAGCGAACTCCATGTCGCAGCTTGTGGCTGCCTGTGTCCTGTGGTGAGAGCAGAGCCGCACAGGAGATCCTTTGTCTAGGAAGGCTAGGCAGAGAAGATCACTTTGGAGTTGCTAAGCTCTGCATTGCCATTGGCTGCACTCTTTGTGGGGCTGTTTTTGCAAAAGGCATGCCCAGCACGTCTACAGTGCTGGCAGGCCAGGGCTGCCTTGAAACACTATGATAATAACCCAAAAAGCAGTTTGCAGAACTGTTCCACTGTAGAGGCTTCCTCTGCAGAAGCAAGCAAGATGGCTACCTCGTGGGCTTCGCTGTGAAGAATGCAGAGGCTAATTAAGACAGACTTTAAGGGGAAGAAAGGGTATTTCCCTACTTCATCTTTCTGCAAGGCTTTTTTTTTTTTTCCCAGTGACTTTTAAGTATACATTTTACATAAGCTCTTGAGCTTCTGCTTAGCAAACATGTTGATGCTTTGAAATGGTATAAGTAGTTTTATAGAGAAATAGCCAAAATAATTTTGAGGGGTGGGAGGCTTTTTTTTTTTTTTCCTTAAATGGAGGCTCATTTTGCAATTTGATTTTTTTTTTTTAGGTTATAAAAGAAAACAAGAGGCCCAAGAGGGAAAAGAAGCCCAAAGTTTTAAAGGTAATCAGCTATTGATTAAATCATCAGTTTTTTTTTTCTCCATTTCATATAATATTTTTCTGTCAGGGTTAAATTTGGAGTATAGGGGATGTGAATTTTCCCAGATTTTCAGTAAGTGAATTTTCACTCAAAGAAAGGGTTTTCTCTTTTTGATATGCTGCATAATGTGCATATTAGCATCCTTTATTTTCAACTCCACACTAATCTGCAGAAGGAAAAGTTTATATGCAAGGTGTTGTGAATAAAATTTTTCCCTTTGTAGCTGCCATGGTAGCATCTGCAATTGTGGTGTTTCACCAGAGTGTCAACTTAAGCTCTTCAGGAGAAAGACACTCTTTGAAGTTGACAGCTATGATCCATTATGATTTTAATAGACTTCCCATTAGATACTGTTTTAAAGTGTGTGATTTTTCTTTCCAAAGAAAAAGATCCTTAGGGATTTTAGTTCAACTGAAAATGTGTAAGCCATTGAGATCTTACAGCCAAATTATACTCGCTTAATCCTAAATTACCATTATGTCATCTTTAATTTTGACATTCATAGAGCTGTAGGAAAATGCATGTTTTCTTTATTTTTAATAGTTTACCTAATGAGTATTTAGTAGTAACTTAATTCGATATAAGCTATTTAATTCCTCTTAGGAGCTTTGTACAGTATTTAAAAGGGTTAATTTAAAAGCATAAGGCATTGCTAAAAGTTGCAGGCTAGCTTGTCTAGCAAGCAAATGTTAAAGGTTTCGCTTCAAGGGGTATATTGCTATTATAAATGTAAGCAACCCTGAGCAAGCAACCTTTTTCATTCAAGAAGACATTAAGCAATAAAACTGTTGGTCTTTAAAATTATATTGTGCAACTATCATGTAAAGTATTTTAACCTTATCATAGCTTTTCTTTTACAAATGAAGTTTGAGCATTCAAAGAGGAACAGCATGTTGAACTATGAATATGGCAAATTTTTATTTCACTCCTTTCCCAGTATACATCTTGAAAATGTTATTGGCATGGAGAACCAAATCTTGCCTTGCTTTCTAATTCTGTCTGGTCACCTCGAGTTTGTTTCCTGTGTGTACATAACATTGCCATGTACATTTTTCATCAACCAACAAGTATTGATTTAATATTTACCATACAGTCAACAGTGTGCTAGGCATGATAAGTGGATGAAGTTACTTGGCACAGATTCTCCTCTGGCCTGGACAAATAGAATACTGGTTATTTTCAAAGTAAATTAAAGCCTTGTGTGTGTGTGTGTGTGTGTGTGTGTGTGTGTGTTTGTGTGTGGGTTTTCTCCCAAACCCCCGTGCGTATTGAACCACCCACCCCAACTATAGAAGTATATAATCAAAAACTTTACTTGGGTGTTTTGTCTTAATATCTTCAAAGGAGAAATAGTTTTAGTCCTACTGTTAATAAATAGCTTTGACATTTCTGCGAGGCAGGGGTGAGGGCATAGACTAAAGAGAGAAACTATATGGACAAACTATGATAGACTAAGTTTGGAAGCTTAAACCATCCACCTTGGCTAGGAAGTGGAATAGGGGTATGGTAGTACTATTTAATTTTGTGTTTGTTTTGTCAGTGTGTGGGTGTCCTGTCGCCTGAAATAAATTTCAGAAATAAATATACGGTGTGTTGCTTTTTTTGAATAATGGCAGTGGACTCTGACTTTTTAAAAAATAAGTGCCTTTGTGTAGTTATAATACATGTGCCGCATCAGAATTGAATTCTTGCTCACTTTCCTCTATAGTTATCAATTGTACAAGAGAAAAAAAATTTTTTTTTCTAATGTTGGCATTTAAAAATATTTTATCTACTATTCTGTGGACACATTTTTTATTTTTTAAAAGAAATTTTACTCTGCTTCATAGTTATTTTAATTTGGTTGTGTAAAATACAGTTAGAGCAAATGAAGAATATTATAAAACCCTGAAAGAGATGTTAGCAAAACAAATTCCACATTTTGGGGAGGGAGAGGAGGAAGAGTACAGCCTTCCATTTAAGTTTGTCTGGATACAGACTTGATAACCAGCTGGCTGTACCCAGGAGATCAATGACAGGACCCACAGGTTACAACTGCTCCCCTTTGGTAATTCTCTCTTTGACTTTGGCATTGTACCAGAGAACTAGTCTGCTTCCTCTGACTCTGGACTCTTAGATTTTCAAATATCTTGGGTCCTTTTTTCTTTGTTAGGATAGATGCTGTAGGTACCTTGACTAACTTTCATCCTCATCATGTATGAGGAAGTGGTTGGATAATAAAGAGTCTGATTGAGGAAACTGGGTATAGAATTGATGCTTTAAAAAAATATTTTTTAAATATATATTTTATTGATTATTTTACAGAGAAGAAGGGAGGGATAGAGAGTTAGAAACATCCATGAGAGAGAGACATGGATCAGCTGCCTCCTGCACGCCCCCTACTGGAGTTGTGCCCTTGACCGGAATCAAACCTGGGACCCTTCAGTCTGCAGGCTGATGCTCTATCCACTGAGCCAAACCGGTCTTGGCTAGAATTGATGCTTGTCCTATCCACCTCTGAACATCCTAACTAATAAACACAGAATAGTTGTGGGGCTGAAATTTTCCTTGTATGTCTCACACCTCTCATCTTTGAACAATATGTATCCATGACCTATATTCGTTCTACCGAATATAGTTCTAACTCAAAGCTATAAATTATAGATAGTGATCTCAAATTCCTGACTACAGAGACCTTTTTCTCTAGCTCAGTGGTCGGCAAACCGCGGCTCGTGAGCAGCAATTTGCTGTTCTGTTGAATAATGAGTTTGCCCACCACTGCTCTAGCTGAAATGAGTTTCTGAGAATCAAGTCAAGTGATTGAGGGGGTGGCAGGTCAGCACAAACTTCTGCCCCTCCAGATGCTATAGGGCCAGGTTTCTGCCCAAGGCCTGTTAATGATCACGGGGTTTTCATATATAAATGGCAGCTTGTTAGCTGTGCTATATAATTCGTTCCAGGACTCTTGCATAAGATAAAGGTGTGGAATAATTTTTGATTCTTAAAATTTGACTTGTGAGTGGCATTATTTGGAACTTCACTTGTTCAAAGCATTTATGTAAAATTATCTTTGTGTGCTGGGGATAGAAGGGTATAGTCCCTTAGAAAAAGTCAGTTTTGAGGTAACATCGCCTTGGTTAACTTGTCATTCTTTGCCCCCCGGAGAAAGTCAGATTGCACACTCAATGGGGCGTATTGAGGGTAATTTAATAAAGGGATTGTTTGCAAGGTGTGGGCAGGCTTATGGAAAAAAAGATGGTTCTAATGACATCAGAGAACAATTGCCACTCTGGGGACTGAAGGGGCTTGTGGGATTGGGAGCAGGTAGAAGAGTTGCAGCTGAATACAGTGAGCAGAGATTCTGTTGTGGACCTTGGGTAAAGGGACCTTCCTGCAAAGAAAAAGCTGTAGCGTGGAGGGTAGGAAAATAAATCCCCTACCCTCTGGTTTCCTATTGCTTTCTGTGATTGTTCCCACTCAGAAGTGAAAAGGAAAGGGATCCTACTGATGAAATACATCTTTGGTCAGCCTTGCCTGGCATGTAAGGCTGGCGTGTGGACCTGGTTGGGCACACAGCATATTGAGCATCGCTAATGACCATAGGGCAGTATGATTGGGTCAGAAGTAGTACTAAAACCATGCTTATAGTAGAGGGGAAAATGGGAGACATCTGTAACTGGCCACAATAAAAAAAACTTATAAAAGCTTTTTTAAAAAGAAGTTCACATCAGGCAAGGCTGGGTGAAGTATATAGAACTATTATTTTTGCAATTAAACTAGAAATCTAAAATCTAAATAAATGTGAACATCCCTGAGAGAGGACCCATTTGTACATTCTGTAATTAGATACCGCTTTGAGGCTGGTAAGGGACATTTTCTAGTGATTTGATTATAAAATACCTTCAAAGTAGTATTTGGAGACGGAGTGAACACATATGAAGCAATATCAGTGGGTAGTAAACCAGGACACAGTCTACAGATGATTTAGAAAAGAAAAAATGAAAACTAGGTGATCTTCCTGCCAGCTTCTGCACTAGCTGCCCTGCTCTTCCATTTCCTTCCTTCCTTGATGATGACGATAAAGGAGAACAGGTGATGGTGGAGTGATGGGGAGTGGGGAACATAGAAGATGTATATTTCACTTAGAGAGAACAAACACTGGCATATTACATATACATACATATAAATATATATTTGTTAATCTTCACTTGAAGATATTTTTCCATTAATTTTAGAAAGAGTGGGAAGGATGGAGGGAGAGAAAGAAACATCAATGTGAGAAAGACAAATCGATTGTTTGCATCCCACACGTGCCAATCTGGGAATCGTGCCCCAGGTATTTGCCCTTGACCTGGAATTAAACCCGAGTGCCTTTGGTGCATGAGCTGGTACTCTTAAGTACTGGGCCCCCTCGGTCAGGGCCATGCTTACATACCTTGAAATACGTTTTCAAAGAAAAATCAAGTCATATATTAATCACATTCATACATCATCCTGATTTGCATGACATAGTGACATTCAAAATATTTAGAATTACTATCATTGTGCACCATAAGTCTTCTTTTCTGAACACCATTATTATTAACATCCTTAAATATATTTTAGTACCTACTACATGCTGTGGCGACAATAGTTTTTGCCTTAAAGGAGACTCAATGGTGGGGAGGAAAGTCAGGCCAATAAAAAATTTAAAGACAAATGGATAAATTACAAATTGTGGTATGGAAACAAAAAAACTGCTGAGAAAAGGAAAACACCATCTAGGGACAGTTACTTGTTATCTTTGAGAACTATTCCCTTCATTTATAAAGCAGCACAGACTAGTGCTGCCTTAAAAGTACCAAATTAACTATAATTGAGTTATCTTGTTTATTTAAAAACCCCACTAAACTATAATATAATGAAAAATAACAGTTACTAAAGATTTTTCTCTACACAATTATGTAAAATTTTGTTTCAGTTAGAAAAACAAATCATTGGGGGAATGATAAACTTTTAACTGGTTATAATGTAACATTCTATGACTTATAGCAACATGTTGCAAGTTTAAGTGATAGGCTATTATGGAGGAAATAAAACATGTCATTTTGATAGAGTCCTCCAGGGTCCTAAGCAGTGAATCTCATACTTTTGACTATAACAGACCAGGGCGGGCAGCGGAGATTGAGAGTGGGTAGTGAGAATATCTACTACCAGCTTCGTGTATATAAATTGGGATAGAATAATTTCAATACAGGATTTTCACATACATTTAATAATTTAGACTTATGTTTCAACACATGGTCCTTATTTTCCTCATTATGTCATACGCTGGCAAAAACTGTCAAAGCTGCGTGTTCATCCATCAGTGTTTATTCACACAGTCAAAGGCACACATGGGGCTTCTGGTTTGCATATGGGGAAATTGTAGGATAGCAATTTGCCCAGAGATGATCAGACTGATTTCAGAGCTGAGTTGTCACTAATCCAGCTCACACACAGTCAAATCATTCATTTATCATTGGAGCATGTACATTTCCAGTGACTCAAGACTCCGTTCTGTAATTTCTAAGAATGTTCCCAACCAGAGAGAATCCGAGTGAATGAAAGCCAAGTGGGGTGAATGGGCTTAAGGAAAATTTCACTTAGGCCACAAAAAAAGTCTGTTGAATTCTTTCTAGCACAGAAAAGAACATAATGTCTTGCATTTTGAGTGCTTTTTTCTGTGGTCTACCTTCCTTATTGTATCTATTCTGACAAAACCTTTCTAGTATCTTAATTCCTTTTCAGATATATAATCCATTTAATAATGGCTTTTAATTTCCAACATGTCATAGAAATAATGTTTTTAAAGATTTGATGGCAAGATTTATCTACCTATGCAAGAGAATTAAGATTATAGTATCTTCTTTAAAACTCTTCTGATGCTTTACATGGGGTTTGTTTGCACTTTTAATTTTTCCTTTTTTAAGTTTATCTTTATTGTTGAAAGTGTTATGGCTGTCCCCCTCTTTCCCCCATTGACCCCTCCTCTACCTCCCACCTGTCTGTTCCCCTGATGCTTTATAGCTTTCAATACTATCTTCTTTAGTTTTAATTTTTTTATTAATATATTTTATTGATTTTTCACAGAGAGGAAGGGAGAGGGATAGAAAGTCAGAAACATCGATGAGAGAGAGATCGATCAGCCGCCTCCTGCACACCCCACACTGGAGACGTGCACATGCCCCTGACTGGAATCGAACCCAGGACCTTTCAGTCTGCAGGCCGAAGCTCCATCCACTGAGCCAAACTGGTCTTGGCTTCTTTAGTTTTTTGTGAACTAAAAATAGGTCTGTATGTGACAGATTTTAAGGGAACAGATGCTACAATTTTGTCAACTACTAGGGGCCCAATGCATGGAATTTGTGCAAGAGTAGACCTTCCTCTTTCCCTGCCGCCCGCCCCCACCAGCCTCCCTCCCAGCCCTGGCTTCATTTAGAAGGCCATCCTGAAGGACTTCCAGTCTAATTAGCATATTACACTTTTATTATTAGATATTTAAAATTTAGTGATGTCATATGTATTTGATTGAAATTCATAGGTTCTTATGATTCTAAGGAATCAGATGTTAAACTTATTTTAGGAACTTAGTTTTAAATAATTAAATTATTTAAGTATTGCATGAGTGTTTAATTTTAAACATAGTATACACCCATGAGATCATGGAATTGTTATGGAGTTAAAAGAATTTAATACGTACATGTAAAGTGCCAGGACAGTAATTTCTCCATCAGTGATATTGTATTCAAAGATGTAATATATGTTCTAAATACTATATTGAGTGAACCACTTTATTCATTAAAGACTAGAACATCATAAGTATAAAAAAATGATGGTCAGTATGAATTCTAGATCTCCGTCTAAAACATAAAGGTAAACTGGGATGAACACATTTGAAATGATACAAGTTACGGTGATGTTTTATACCTTAAACATGATTTCTTCCAGATAAAGTCACATAACATTCTTACTAAATCATTAACAAAATTATCTTAAGTATCTGAAGATTTTTTTTGTTTGTTTAGTTATGTTTTGTTTTGTTTTGTTTTCTAAAGATCTTAGAAATGTTTGGCCCTGGCTGGGTATTTAAGTTGGTTAAGAGCATTGTCTTGATATACCAGGTTGTGGATTTAATCACTTGTCATAGCACATTTAAGTAAGAACCAATGAATGCATCAATAAGTGGAAAAACAAATTGATGTTTGCTCTCTCTCCCTCCCTCTCCCTAAAAAATAAAATAAAACGAAAATCAATCAATAAAAATGGTTTAAATTGACTTCAGAGAGTAAACGAGAGGGAGAGAGAGATATGGAAACATCAATGATGAGAGAGAACCATTATCGACTGCACACCTCCTCCTGGGGATTGAGCTGGCAACCGGGGCTTTACTCTAGACCAGAATCAAACCCAGGACCCTTTAGTCCCTAGGCTGATCCTCTATCTACTGAGTTAAACTGGGTAGGACTAACTGAACACTTTTTTAAAAAATGTAAGTATGTTTTTATTGATTTTTCTCAGAGAAGGAAGGGATAGAAAGTTAGAGACATCGATCAGCTGCCTCCTGCCCCCTACTGGGGATGTGCCTGCAACCAATGTACATGCCCTTGACTGGAATTGAACCTGGTACCTTTCAGGCCGCAGGGTGATGCTCTATCCACTGAGCCAAAACGGTTTGGGCTATTATTTTATTTTTTAAACTATATTTTTAACCCTGGCTGGTTTGGCTCAGTGGACAGAGCGTCGGCCTGCGCAGGGAAACATGCCTGGGTTGCAGGTTCAGTTCCCAGTAGCGGGTGTGCAGGAGGCAGCTGGTCAGTGATTTTCTCTCATTGATGTTTCTCTCTCTCCCTCTCCCTTTCTGAAACCAATAAAAATATATAAAACATATATTTTTATTGATTTTTCTTTTTAAAAGTGAAAGGAAAAGAGAGAGAGAGAGAGAGAAAGAGAAGCATCGATGTTGAGAATCATTGATAAACCACCTCCTGTACATCCTCTACTGGGAATTGAGATCACAGCCTGGACATGTGCCTCCAGCAAGATCTAACCTAGATCTTTTGGTTCGATGCCCAACCATTGAGCCAAACCAGTGGGCTATTTTCATTATACTTTTAGCTAGATTATAAACCTTTTCTGTTCAGAACAGCATTCAACTTTGTGTTCTGCATAGTGTCTTCATGTAATATCTTGTGCCTATAACTCAGTTTAGCCCTAGCTGGTTTGGCTCAGTGGATAGAGTGTCATCCTGTAAACTGAAAGGTCCTGGGTTCGATTCTGGTTAAGGGCACATGTCCAGGTTGTGGACTCGATCTCCATTGGGGGTCATACAGGAGGCAGCCGATCAATGATTCTCTCTCATTGCTGATATTTCTATCTCTCTCACCCCCTCATTTCCTATCTAAAATCAATAAGAATATATTTTAAAAATCTTTTGATTTGAAGATCAAGAAATCTGGCTAACAGCCTTGGCTAGTTTGTCCTGTTGGATAGAGCATCAGCCCTTGCTCAGTGGCTAGAGCATGCATGGGATCTTGGAATGTAGGGTCTCAGGTTCTATTCTGAGAACAGAGGTGGGTGGGGACATCTATAATACTTTCAACAATAAAGATAAACTTAAAAAAATAAGGGCACCTACTTAGGTTGCAAGCTCCATCCTCGGCTGTGGTCTGTTTCTGGGAAGCAAAGAATCAGTGTGTCTCTCAAATCGATGTCTCTCTCTCTCTTCCTCCCTTCCTCCCACTCTTTCAAAAATATCAATGGAAAAATATCCCGGGGTGAGGATTAAAACAAACAAACGAGTAAATCTGGGTAACAGTAAAATTCAGGATTGAGTTAGATTCCACATTTAGCTGTTGAGGTCTTTCTTGGAGACTGTCCAATACATCCTTGATTGGATTCTAAATTCAAAATGGGAGATTAGCAGATTAAAAAAAATAAATGTAGTTGAATAGACTCAGAAATGAAACTGATCTTCTGTATGTAGAGTAGTTGGTTGCAGGGAAATGGAAGACAACAGGATGCCTTAATTATTAGCTCACTGAAATAAAGAAATGAAAAATTGAAGCAGTGGTATTTATAGAGCCGTGGGGAAACGCAAAAGTATTACTGGCTTGAAGTAAGGGTTCTGATGAACATTATAAAAATCTGAGGCTATTTGTTGATTAAAATGACTAGCATCTATTTCAAATGTTAATTTTATCATTCAACCAGGAAATAGAGTTTATGCCCTCACTCAATGGACGGTGTGAAATAGCTAGCTGCTATTTCATGAGAAATTTAATAGGGTTTATTTAAAGCCTCTGATATTTGATCACTTCACTGAAACAACTGAGGGCTTTTGGAAAGGTGAGTTAGTTAACCTGGGCCACTTTTCCTAAGATAATTTTCATTATGACACATGATACAGTTATTTAAATGGATACAGTCTTTAAATGGATTGAGGGTCGACCTGTGAATTGAAGGGTCCCGGGTTTGATTCCTGGTCATGGCATATGCCTGGGTTCCAGGCTCAATCCCAGTAGGGGTCATGCAGGAGGCAGCCAATTGGTGTTTCTCATCGGTGTTTCTCTCTCTCTTGCTCTCCTTCTCTGAAATCAATAAAAATATATTTTAAAAAAGTAAAAACAAAGCCTGGCAGGCTAATTTCTGCTCAATATAATGTCTAGTAAAAATTTTAACATAAAAGTTAAAATTAATATCTGTGAAGATTAATTAATGTGCTGCTCAAGGTAAAAAAAAAAAAGACAATATAAACAATATGTTTTTCTATTTTGACTTTTCAGCCAGAAAAGAAGCCAAATTAATTGGTCAAGCAGTGTAATACACTCAACTCTGAAACAAGGAAATATCCTAATCTTTCTACTTATTTTTGACAACTTTATTAAAATTTTTTTAAAAATCAACATAATTTTGCCGATACTGGTTTGGCTTAGTGGATAGAGCATCAGCCTGCGGACTGAAGGATCCTGGGTTTGATTTGGTCAAGGGCATGTATCTTGGTTGTGGGCACATCCCCAGTTAGGGGGCATGCAAGAGGCGGCTGATCTATGTCTCTCATCGATGTTTCTAATTCTCTATCCCTCCTTCTCTCTCTCTGTAAAAAAATCAATAAACTATATTTAAAAATAAAAAATAAAAATCAACATAATTTTAAGCAATAGAAAGGCTGTATAAGAATAGTACAAAGTATTCTCATACTCCACTCACCCATTTTACCCAAATGTTAACATTTTATCTTTTTTATCTGTCTCTCCACATAGATTTTGTCCCCCTTGAATTCTTTAAGTTTCAGACATGAAGTCTCTTTATCCTTTAATACTAAAGTGAGTATTTCTTACAAACAAGAACCTCTTTTTTTTTATAACTGTAGTACAATGATCAGGAAATTAACATTGATAACTGTACCACAGCTAATCAATCTACTGATCAAATTTTACCAATTGTCCTAAATAATAAGTTCCTTAATTTGAGTTTATTCAGTGTTTGCTTATCCTTTTTTCTGGCTTATCTATTTTTAACAAAAAGGCCACAGAAACAAGTTTGTGTTCTTAGGGAATCATATCTAGAGATACATTATGTCCATATGTTCCATTAATATGGTTTTAACATTGATTACTTCATTAAGGTAGTATCTGTCAAGTTTCTCTGATACTAAATTGTGTTTTCCTTTTGTGAGTAAGTATCTTTTGTCAAGGTATTTCATATAAGTTCTTTTTTTTAAAATTATATTTCATTGATTTTTTTACAGAGAGGAAGGGAGAGAGATAGAAGTCAGAAACATTGATGAGAGAGAAACATCAATCAGCTGCATCCTGCACACCTCCTTCTGGGTATGTGCCTGCAACCAAGGTACATGCCCTTGACTGGAATCGAACCTGGGACCTTTCAATCTGCAAGCCGATGCTCTATCCACTGAGCCAAACCGGTCTGGGCTCATATAAGTTCTTTTACTTCTCATTGGTGTTCACTATCCATTCATGATTCTTATCTGAATGAAATACTAGGATGGACCCTATTTTAACATAAACTTTAAGGCAACTTGATTTTCTTTTGGGATTAAAAATGGCATGTCTCAAGTTTTATAGATTAAATGAATAAAACTTCTAGGTAATA
Organism: Lasiurus cinereus; assembly: GCA_011751065.1. Classification (NCBI taxonomy): domain Eukaryota; kingdom Metazoa; phylum Chordata; class Mammalia; order Chiroptera; family Vespertilionidae; genus Lasiurus; species Lasiurus cinereus. The sequence goes on from JAAGEH010000426.1 coordinate 18,607,483, forward strand.
ATGAAGAAATGCCATGGCTCTCTATTTAATGTCCTGTTGCACAATGTAGTAAAATGGTTACTTTTGGTTGAGAAAGTTGGAGTCGGATCACTATATGGTAAAGTGTGGGATGTTGGGAAAAAAAAAAAAAGGCAGATAATTATGAAGCTGAGGCTTATTGGGCCTAGAATTTCAAGAGAATGTGACAGACTTCATTCCTTCTTTATCTTGCCTTTAATCCTCCACACAATCCGATTTTATCAAGCACTTAATACAAAAGAAAGAATCCCAGCTCAGAGAAATTCAATGGAGACAAAGTAAATTAGAAGATAATCAGTAACAACTTACTTCTTCAATTTAGGACCAAGTTGCTTCGAAGAAAAGAATAGAGGATTTGTTGTATTCCCTTCAGGGCACACGCCCGGGTTACCAGGTTTGATTCCTAGTGTGGAGCCTGCAGGAGGCAGTCAATTCATGATGCTGTCTCATCACTGATGTTTCTTTCTATATCTCTCTCCCTCTCCCTTCCTTCCTGAAATCAATAAAAATATATTTTCAAAAGAGTCTGTTGAATTTAATTATAAAGAAAAAGAATAGACCTAGCTGGTTTGGCTCAGTGGATAGAGCGTCTGCTTGCAGACTAAAGGGTCTCAGGTTCGATTACGCCCAAGGGCAAATGCCTGGGTTGCGGGCTTAATCCCTTCCCAGTAGGTAGCGTGCACAAGGTAGCTGATCAATGATTCTTTCTCCACATTGATGTTTCTATCTCTCTCCGTTCCTCTCTGAAATCAATAACAATATATAATAAAAAAATAGAAAAAGAATAAAATATTTTTTTAGGAACCTGATAGGTAACAAGTTACATTAAATATCCTTCAGGATAAATAAAAGAAACAATTCATAAAATTAGGTCTGGATAAAGTATGTAGTTTATCATAATGACAGCAAAAGTATACTACAATCCTGTGTACAATGAATGATCCAAGGAAAACATCAAAATGTAGTAAAAATTAATTTTGGTAAGGAAGAAAATGCAAACATAAGTTTGATTTAAAAGGAAATCCAATGAAATCATTTTTAAAAAGTTTTAAATTACACACACAAAAAAAGCAGCCTTGAAATTTCAGAAAAGTGTATGAAGAGAAGATGAAAGTTCTCCTAAATGCTCATTGTCTCTCCTTCCTACCACCTTCCTTTCACATCTGAGGAACATAGTGTTTTTGTGTATATTCTTTAGAGAGTCTGTGTACATCAAGGTATCATTCATGCTGGTGCCTATGTCAGTTATTTGTTACTTTTTATTTCTGAGTAGTATTCTATTGTGAGACTATACCACACTTTGTTATCCATTCTCTCATTAAGACATAGGGGTGGTTTCCAGGTTTTGGCTATTAGGAATAAAGCTGCTATGAACACTCTTTCAAATTTTTATTGATTTCAGAGAGAAGATGGGAGAGAGAGATAGAAACATCAATGATGAGAGAATCATTGTTTGGCTGCCTCCTGCACACCCCTCACAATGGCACCCACAACCTGGGCATCTGCCCTGACGGAATTCACCTGTGACTTGGTTCATAGGTCAATGCTCACCACAGCCATGTCTGCTGGGCATGAACATTCGTGTGTGTGTGTGTGTGTGTGTGTGTGTGTGTGTGTTAATGTCCATATTTTCATTTCTTTTGGGTAAATGGGAAGTTTTTGAGTCATGAAGTAGATGTATCTTTAATACTTCATGGGTCTGACACTTTACTCAAGTGAATGTACCATTTTATACTTTCAATGCAGTTATGAGAATTTCTGTTGCTTCATATCTTCAGCATTTGGTTTGGCAATCTTTTCATTGTCATTCTAGTGCCAGCTATATCCTTGTTAATAGTTACCCATCATATGGCTTTATAATAACTGCCTTTATTTTTGAATATTATATATATGACATAAAAATAGTAACATCATACATTATGGTGATATTTTTGGAAAAGGGAATTGTCCAGGAGAATTAATTTGCTTCAGTTTTTCATCATTCTATATAATAATCCTATAAAATAAAAGCGTAATATGAAAATCAAACAAATTGCAGAATGACTGGTTGCCATGACGCCCACTGAACACCAGGGGCAGATGCTCAATGCAGGAGCTGCCCCCTGGTGGTCAGTGCGCTCCAACAGGAGAACAGCTGCTCAGCCAGAAGCTGGGTGGGGATTTTAGTTGTATACAGTAAATAGAACTTATCTTGCAACTTTACCATTTGCCTTTAATCTTTGAATTAATGCATGATAGAATTTAGGAGGAATTGAATTTCATGATGTTTAAAAGTAGGTGGGTGAGAAGAGATTAACCAAATAATTTATATGCATCACCCAAGGACACAATTGTATGGTGAGTGACTTGGGGCATAGGGTGATGGGGAGGGGGGCAATGAGGGAAAGGGTAGTGGTAAGGGTGCAGCCTAGAAGGGGTCAATCGAGAAAAATAGGGTACATCTGTAGTACTTTCAACAATGAGATAAATTAAGAAAAAAGATGTTTGCCTGGCCAGCATGGCTCAGTGGTTCAGCATCAACCTAAAAAATATGAGGTCTAGTTTAATTGCAGATATCCTGTAGCCTACTTGATTCCCAATGTGGGGCATGCAGCAGGCAGCCAATCAATGATTCTCATTGTTGATGTTTCTATTTCTTTGTCCCTTTCTCTTCCTTTCTGAAATCAATTAAAATCTCTTTTTTTTAATTTTTATTAATTTTTTATACATATCTCCCCATTTAAAATCTCTTTTAAAAAATGTGTAATAATAGTGTACAGAATTGGTCTGAATAGAGTTCACATTTGTAATTAAGGTAGTTGACATCCCATAATACTGACAGTATTTGGAAACGAGAGCCCTTAACTATCGTCAGTGATGTTCATGAAATCAGGGAGAATAAAAGAGGCACCTGGAGATTTAAATAAAGGCAAGAACTTACTAAGTGGTTAACTTCACATAAGAAGGAATATTAATGTATAAAAACTAATTTTTAAATGGTCAGCCTCTATAATAAATTGGAAAATATACATACTATGATTCATTTTTTTTCATCTGAATTTGGCAAGGAGAAAGAACAAGGTTAGTAAATATGGGGGAAATGAATTAAAATAGGATAGTCTTGGTACTCAGAAAATAAGTTGCTACTATCTTTCTGGAAAGCAGTTTGGAAAATGTTTTTAAATTTATGTATACATGAGAGAGAGAAAGAGGAAGGGGGGGAGTGGGGGAGGAGGGAGAGAAACATTGATTTGTTGTTCCACTTATTTGTACATTCATCGGTTGCTTCTTCTACGTGCCCTTATGGGGATGAAACCCAAAACCTTGGCATATCAGGACTACACTCTAACCAACTGAGCTCAAAGCAGGCTGGATGAGTCTTGAAAGTATGTATGTCTACTATAGTGTGAACAAAGAGTCTTAACAATGTATTTTTTTTAAATGTTAAATGTCAAAATTTTACATAACCATAATTTCACGATCAATATCAGGATATTAACATTGACACTGTACTAGTTGTTATTTAAAAAATATATGTATATTTTTATTGATTTCAGAGAGGGAAAGGGAGAGGGAGAGAGAAACATCAATGATGAGGGAATCATTGATCAGCTAGCTACCTCCTGCAGGCCCTGCTATTGGGGATCAAGCCTGAAACCCAGGCATGTGCCCTTGACCAGAACCCAACCTGGGACCCTTCAGTCTGCAGGCCCGAGCTCTGTCCACTGAGCCAAACCAGTTAGGGCAGTGATCAGCAAGCGACAACTCACAGGCCACATGCAGCTCTCAAGCCGCGGTTTGCCGCTCTGTTGAGTAATATGTTTGCTGAGCACTGACATATACTACCCTTTACCTCTTGCACACAGTATACCACAATTGCCTAATCCTCACAGCTTGCATCTACACAGTAACATTTAGTCCAATCCAGTGGTCGGCAAACTCATTAGTCAACAGAGCAGCAAACCCCGGCTCGAGAGCCGCATGTGCCTTGGTTTCCGGACCACTGAGCTAGAGCACTAATTACTATTTTAAGAACGAACTCAAAATAGGCCAATTTCCTCACTAATGTCCTTTTTTTTAAAGAATTCAATCCCAGTGTCCCTCATCATGTTCTGTTGTCATGTCTATCTAATTTCCAAATTGCAACAGTTCTTCAGTGTTATGGAAGTCTTTAGTGGCATTGGTACTTTTGAGCAATCCTGGTCAGATATTTTGTGGAGTCCCTCAACTTGAGTTTGTCTGATGCTCCCTCATGATTAAATTTAGGATGAGAGGGCATAATTGATTGGCTGCCTTCTGCACACCCTCCACTGGATCCAGCCAACAACCAGGGCATGTGCTCCTACTGGGAATTGAACCATGACTTCCTGGTTCTTAGGTCTATGCTCAGCCAACTGAACCATGCTGATCGGGCTTGATTTAATAATTTTAACACATTTATTTTGTTTTCTTTTTTATGTTCTTATTTTTAGCATTCCCCAAATATTAAACTTTATTTTTGTTGAAACATTTTTAAATTTTATTTTTTCTTTGTTTTATTGATATGTAATTGATATATTACTGTGTAAGAGTAGGGTGTACAATGTTGATTTTTTTTTACAGCATTGATGATTTGATATATGTGTATATAATGAAATGATTACCACATATTTGTGTCCTTTTAGAATGTGACTGAATTTTTTCTCCCTTTTAGTAGCTTGTAGCCTTGGTCTTATTTATTACTAAGTTTTCTCATATCTGTATTTTTCAATTTCTTGTTAGATTTAGAGGGTCTTAGATGCTTTTTCTATGTATATATATATATATATATAATTTTTTTTTTAACAGGAAGGGAGAGGGATAGAGAATTAGAAACATCCATGAGAGACATCGATCAGCTGCCTTCTGCACGCCCCCTACTGGGGATGTGCCCGTAACCAAGATACATGCCCTTGACCGGAATCGAACCTGGGGCCTTTCAGTCCACAGGCCAATGCTTTATCCACTGAGCCAAACCAGTTTCGGCATTTTATGATTTGTTTCTTTTTATTTTTTTTATATTAGATGCTTTATGGATCTCTGCTACCCGAGAACTGCTAGCCGCTGGCAAGTTTCCTTTGTTTAACACTTTAATCCACTTTCAGTCCTTCTGATTGCTTTTTCCCAAGCTCATTTGTTTGAACCTGTTTTGCAAGTAAAATATCAAGAGGCCTTGTAGGAATTGCTTCATTATTAATATCCAAATGTATAACATCTGCTGAGGCTTCCTCATGCCTGGAGCCTTGTGTTCTCAAAACTCACGATTCCTTGGCTGTCATCTCATTTGCTAACAGCATCAAAATGGTTTAAAAACAGGCCACTTGAGTCTACCTAGCAGCTTTCCAGAGAGGTGTAGAATAGACATATTTTGGGGTCAGGTTTTAACTTTGTAATTCATCAAAGAGATGAGAAAAATTCAGCGATAGCCAAAAACACTCAGTGTTCACAGAGTAGGAAACCATTTTTATTTATTTACTTTTATATACTATTTCTTATATATTTTTATTGATTTCAGAGAGGAAAGGAGAGGGAGAGAGAGATAGAAACATCAATAATTAGAGAATCATTGATTGGCTGCCCCCTGCATGCCCTACTCTGTATTGAACCTGCAACCTGGGCATGTGTCCTTGACTGGAATGGAATTCAGGATCCTTCAGTCCACAGGCTGACAGCTCTATCTATGGCACCAAACCAACTAGGGCTAGGAAACCATTTTTAGACATTATTTTGTTGATTCTTATTAAAAGCCTTACAGTTGTGCACACTTTCCCATCGACTTCTTTTGTAGCATATTAAAATTTTGGGATTTTTCTATTTTATTGTGTAACATCAATCTTTTGGGAACTGTGGAATTGAGGATTTTGCTCCTTTTTGATTTTTTTGTTTCCTTCATTGGATTTATATTACATGATATATGATCTTTTAAAGGGATGAAAAGTAATGTAGTCTCAGATGTAAATTTGTCTTTTCTATAACCCTCAAAAGACATACCTAAGAGGAAGGGGGAAAGTGCAGTGTCCTGTTTTGTAAGATTGTTATGAATCATAAGTTTAATAGATTTATAAATAATGCTTTTATTTTTCTCTCGCATTTTATTTGCACCAGGCAATTCATGAACCAATGACGGCAACTGTGTTTTATTTCAAATAATGTGTGAGTTCAAGCAGATGATATTCTAGTAGATAATTATATGTCTTTCTTTAGATATAATTTTTTTGTAATAGACAATTCATCTTCCCCGATTCATTCAGATGGACCTAGTATTAATAGTTGTCAGACCTTTTTTTTTTCTTAATATATTTTTATTGATTTAATGAGAGAGAGAGATAGAAACATCAATGATGAGAGAGAATCATCGTTTGGCTGCCTCCTGCAAGCCCCGCAATGGGGATTGAGCCCAAAACCCAAGCATGTGCCCCTGACCGGGAATGGAACCCAGGACCCTTCAGTCCACAGGCCGGTGCTTTGTCCACAGAGCCAAACCAGCTAGAGCTGTAAGACCTTTTTTGTTGCATAATATAAGAACATAGACAAAATGATATCATACTGTAATGCTGTTTTTTCCATATGCTTTTTAAAGTTCTAAAATACAAATTCAAGTGTTTTGCCTAAGACTTTTATAAAGTTCAGAATTATTACAAGAAGAACACTGTTCATCACCAGTCAAGTGGTTAAGAAATAGCACATTAAAAAAAAAAAAGAAATAGCACATTGCCAGTACTGTAATCATCTGTGTATGCCACTTTACCACCTCCTCCTCCTCCCAGTCTCCAAGAGGAAATGTCTTTCCTGAAGTTAGGATAATAATTTCCTTGCTCTTCTATATAAAGTTTTACCACTTCCATTCTTTTTTCTTAATTAAATCTTTATTATGCATTCTTTTTTCTTAATTAAATCTTTATTATTCAGATTATTACATTTGTCTCTCTTTTTTCCCCTCCATAACTCCCCTCCACCCCGCTCCCACCCCTCCCTCTGCCCTTACCTTTCCCCCCAATTGATGAGTCCATAGGTGTATGATTTTTGTTCAGTCACTCCCTGTACCCCCTCCCCTCTTTCCCCCTGAGAATTATCAGTCCACTCCCTTTCTGTGCTCCTGATTCTAGTATATTCACCAGTTTATTCTGTTGATCAAATTTTTAATTCACTTAATTTTTAGATTCACTTGTTGATAGATAAGTATTTGTTCATAATTTTTTATCTTACCTTTTTTTTCCTCTTCTAAAACAGTACCTTTCAGCATTTCATATAATACTGGTTTGGAGTTGATGAACTCCTTTAGCTTTTTCTTATCTGTGAAGCTCTTTATCTGCCCTTCAATTCTGAATGTTAGCTTTGCTGGATAGAGTATTCTTGGTTGTAGGTTCTTGCTGTTCACGTTGAATATTTTTTGCCACTCCTGTCTGGCCTGCATCGTTTCTGTTGAGAAGTCAGCTGACAGTCGAATGGGTGCTCCCTTGTAGGTAATGAACTGTTTTTCTCTTGCTGCTTTTAATATTCTCTCTTTGTCTTTTGCTCTTGGTATTTTAATGATTATGTGTCTTGGTGTAGTCCTCTTTGGATTTCTTTTATATGGGGTTTTATGTGCTTCCTGGACTTGTAAGTCTATTTCTTTCTCCTGATGTGGGAAGTTTTCAGTCATTATTTCTTTAAATAGGTTTTCAGTATCTTGCTCTCTCTCTTCTTCTGGCACCCTCACAATTCTGATGTTGGTACACTTGAAGCTGTCTCAGAGGCTCCTTACATTACCTTCACATTTTTGGATTCTTCTTTCTTCTTGCTTTTCCAGTTGAGTGTTTTCTGATTCTTTATATTTCAAATTTTTGACTTGATTTCTGCCCTCCTCTAGTCTGCTGTTAGGTCTCTGTATAACATTTTTTATTTCAGTCAGTGTATGTTTAATTTCTAGTTGGTCCTTTTCCATCTCTAGTTGGATCTTTTGCATCTCTAGTTGCTCCTTTTTCATCTCTGGTTGTTCCTTTTTCATCTTCCCTTGGGTCTCGCTAACTTTATCCAACTTTTCTAGCATTCTTAATAATATAGGTGTTGTTGTTTCATTTATTTACTTATTTAATTCAACCCACAGGGTTTTTTTAAGAGTTTACTCATTGTCCTACTTGTCCTCTGCAGTGAGAACATTTCAGGTCCAGGATCCAATTCAGGATCACCCATTGCATTTCAGCTGTTATGTTTCTTTAGTTTTCTTTATAAGCATCAGTCTTAGTCTTTCATTGCCCTTTCAATTGTGACATTTTGTAGAAATGGGGCCAGTTGTTTTGTAGATTGTCCCTTGATTTGGGTTATTGTGATACTCCATTTGTCTCAGGTGATGCATATTCTGTGGGAGGAATACCCCAGAAGTGACACTATGTTCTTTAGGTGATCCTATCAGGTTGCAGGCCATTGTGACTCATTCCTTATTGGTGATGTTATCTTTGATCACCAAGTCCTGGACATGTCCCCCAAGTTTCTAAAAGAGTACTAATGTGTGGGGAGATTATTCAATGTTTTGAGAATATCTGATTCCTTAAGAGTTCATCATTCCTTAGATGGCTCTTACTGAATCAGATTATCATATTGATTTTCAAACGCTATCATTCTTTCTGCATTTATATTATTATGCATTTTACTAATTTATTTACTTATGTATGGATCTATGGATTCTCATTTTATTCAATGGGTTATAATTCATTACTATTATTACTTTGATGCTCAGACTGTCCCAGATTTGGCCAGTGGGAGTTCCTTTAAGCTGGCTGACTCTGTGCCTGTTACTCTTTGGGCACAAGATGGTCTAGGCTTCCTTTCCCTGCCCCAGCTCTGGACTCAGCTCTTTTTGCTAAGAGGACCCGCAGGCTGACGGTCTATCAACTGAGATAAACCCAGTAGAGCCAATCGTTGGTACCCTTTAAAAAAAATTTTTTTTTATTGATTTCAGAGAGGAAGGGAGAGAAAGAGAGGTAGAAATATCAGTGATGTGATGGGCCAACTGCCTCCTGCACGCCCCCTACTGGTATTGAGCCTGCAACCCGGGCATATATACTGACTGGGAATTGAACCATGACTTCCTGGTTCATAGGTTGCCATTCAACCTCTGAGCCACACCTGCCAGGCGAAATGGTCCTCTTGATATTGTCCCAGAAGTCCTTTTAACTATCCTCATTTTTAACTTTTATTCATTAATTTAGTATATTTTTATTGATATTAGAGAGGAAGGGGGAGGAAGAGATAGAAACATCAATTAGGAGAGATAATTTTGATCTGCTACCTTCTGCATGCTCCCCACTGGAGATCAAGCCTGCAACCCGGGAATGTGCCCTGATTGAAACCAGGATCCTTCAGTCCTCAGGCTGACTCTCTCTGAGATAAATTGTCTAGGGCCAGGCTCCTCATTTTTTAAATGTTCTTTTTCCTATTTCAATAGGGTGTTTTCCACTATCTTGTCTTCCAAATCATTAATTGGATTCTCTGCTTTATCTAATCTATTTATTCCAGCTAATGTATTCATTTCAGTTATTTTATTCCTCATTGATGGCTATTTTCTATCTTCTGGTTGAAGTTCTCACTGAGACCAATGAACATCTTTATAACCAATGCTTTGAACTCTGTCTGATTAATTGCTTGTGTTTGTTTCATTTAGTTCTTACTCTTGAAGAGCTGAGGGCCAATTACATAGCTTCTATGTTATCGAATTGAGAAGAAGGGAGGAAAAGAGAGAGTGAGACAGAGAGAAAGACAGAGGAAATGAGAGAGAGATAAAGAAACACCACACAGACTGCTCCAGGCCCAGAAATTCCCCTCAATCCAACTCATAGGGCTCTAGCCACAGCTCCCACTCAGCTACAGCTTATCCCCTGGACTTCCTACAAACCACACCTGCTTCAGTGGCTTACCTCTGGGAATCCCCAAGACCCTTCAGTCTGCAGGCCAATGCTCCAACCAACTAGAGCAGAGACTCTTCAACTTATAATCCAAAAGTTCGTATGTACCACGTCACTAACCTTTCCCTATTTCCCCTTCTCCCCCAGTCCCTGCCAATCTCTTTTCTATTCTCTGATTTCGAGTTTGACTTTTATTTATTTTTTTAGATAGCACATAGAGGTGATGCCCTGCACATTTTATCCTTCTATTTCTGACATTTCACTTAGCATAGTGCTCATCAGATTCATCTATCTTATTGCAAATGAGAACTTCTGAAAAAGTTGACTAATAGGCTGGCCACATTTTGGGGCTCAGCCCATCCAGTTTTCCAGATGACCAAAAATAAATAAAAAAGTAGACTAATATTCCATCATATACATTGCATTTTTTAAAACCCATTTTTCTGTGGACAGACACTTAGGTTGTTTCCTTACCTCCACTATTGAGAATAATGCTGCCATCTCATTGTGCTGATAAATGATTGTGGCTTCTTTGATTTGCATTTTCCTGATGATTAATAATAATTAGCACCTTTTCATGTACCCATTGGCCCTTTTTATTGTTGGGAAGATATACTCTTCTCAACCCTCCCTGCATATACAAACAGAAGTCTATATCATTTATTCTTCAGGTGGGTTTTTTTTTTTTTTCATGATTTTTAGACCTTTTGCCATTTCAGCACAGGAACATGGCTACTTAAAATTCTTTTATATAGATATAACATACTATCCTTTATTTACTCAGTCCTCTATAATTTTGAAATATTTGCCGTCATGATGGGGCTCAAATAAGCCTTCCATAAATATTCTTGTACATATTATAGAAAACTCCAAATGTAGAAATATTTTAGAAATGATTACTTTTATTAAAAATGGAAAAATAATTGTAGTTAGCTATGCAAATGCAAATAGAAAAAAAGAACTAAATCCATCATGGTATTGTATATGTGTGTGCAGGAGGCAACTAATTGATGTGTGTCTCACACGATGTTTCTTTCTCTCTGTCTCTCCCGCTCCCTTCTACTCTCTCTAAAAATCAATGGAAAAGTATCCTCGGTGAGGATTAACATGCACACAGAAAAAAAGGAGTTAGATTAAAAAAACAAACCAAAGACCAAAGCTCTGGTTTGGAGGAAAGATGACACAGAGTCAGTGATATTGGTCTGCAGGAGGCAAGAAAATATAAGTACATATAATCCTGACATTTAAAGAGTCTGTTTCCAGAAAGCCACCTTCTGAAAACAAGTATTGGAAAAATTTACATTTGGAAAGGAGGAAACTGTTCCTTTATTCTGAAAAAATGTTTGCAAATAAATACAGCAGAGTTGGAAAATATCTCCAGAGTATTCATCATGTAAGATGTGTGCTTCATTTGTGTGTGTTTTAATATATATATATATATATATATATATATATATATATATTTATATATTTTAATATATTTTATTGATTTTTCACAGAGAGGAAGGGAGAGGGATAGAAAGTCAGAAACATTGATGAGAGAGAGACATCGATCAGCACACCCCACACTGGAGATGTGCCCGCAAGCAAAGTACATGCCCCCGACCGGAATCGAATCCGGGACCTTTCAGTCCGCAGGCCAACGCTCTATCTACTGAGCCAAAGCGGTCTTGACTTAATATATTTTTATTGATTTTTTTATAGAGAGGAAGGGAGAGAGAAGTAAAAACATAAATGAGAAACATTGATCAGCTGCCTCCTGCACGCTTCCCATTGGGGATGTGTCCGCAACCCAGGTACATGCCCTTGACCGGGATTGAACCTAGGACCCTTCAGTCCGCAGGCTGACGGTTCTATCCACTGAGCCGAACCGGTTTCGGCTTCATTTGTGTTTTTATTAGTAATTAAAAAATATATATATATTTTTAATTGATTTCAGAGAGGAAGGAAGAGCGAGAGAGACAGAAACAATGATGAAAGAGAACATTGATCAGCTGCCTCCTGCATGCCTCCTACTGGGGATTGAGTTCTGAACACAGGCAATTGGGCTTGACCAGATTTGAACCTGGGATGCGTCAGTCCACAGGCCAATGCTTTATCCATTGAGCCAAACCAGCCAGGGCTGTTTATTCTTTTGTTTGTTTATTCATTTTTTATTTTTAAGATAAACATCCAACTTTTAAAAAGTGATTATTTTAGTCCTCATGGGAGTGAGTGTATTTTTTTTATTGATATATATACTTTTTAAGAGAGAATGAAAGATGGAAATATCGAGGTGAGAGAAACACATCTATTGGTTGTCTCCTGCATGCGCCCTGACAAGGGCCCAGTCCAGGGACCAGCCTGCAACAAGATACATGCTCTTGACCGGAATCGAACCCGGGACCCTTAGGTCTGTAGACCGATGCTCTAACCACTGAGCAAAACCACCTAGTCACTTGGTCCTAGGGCAATATCCAACTTTTTAAATGAAAAATTTCAAACATAAAACAAGTTGAGAAAATAAGGCAATGAACACTACTTTACCTATGTTCTTAATTTAATAGTTGTCTTTTTTTTATGTGTATAGATTCTTAAAAAGTTAGATCTCTGAATAAAACCATTGTATGCAATCATAATACCATTATTGGAATTCCCTAATAGTAGCTAATAGCTAGTCTATACTTACATTTGCTCATTTGTCCCCAAAGTAAAACACACATTTTGAGCCTAGAGGACAAAGTTCGGGAAGAGATGAACTGCAAAGTGCAATCAGTTGGTATGATAAATATCTTTACACAGATAGCAAAGGAGGAAGGAATGCTCCATTTTATCTGAATAAGGCTGGGGGTCAAGAAACACTTGATTCTATCACCTGGATGATGGCTAGGAAATAAGTACTTGATTCTACAGGTCACCTTTCTTCCAAGTTCTCAGTGTTTGGGGTCATGTTGGAGGGGGACACTTGAAAGACCAAAGGTAATTCTTTGTTGAAGTTGCTACATGAGACCAGACAGGTTGCTTCAAGTAATTTAGGGGCTGGCGTGGGTGGGGCTGATGTGGGAGTACTGTTGTTCCTAGAGACATTCTGTAAAATTGATGGAGGCTGGGAATTGGAGGTCCTGCTTTCTGGATTGAGAATTGTGAATTTTGTTCTGAGAATTAAGGCTTAGGTTCCCTCACCAAGCTGCTCTTGGAATCGTCATAGAATTTTTACCTTCAGACCTAACGAGATGTTGCAGGGGTTAAAAAAACCCCGGGGAATCTTGTTTTCTACTAAGGGCCATTTATGTATTTATAACATCTTTCACTTCATATAATTTACTTAATATAAATCTGTGTTGCTATGAAAAATATCTCCTAGATTTATTGAATTTCTGCTGCCTTGCCAGGGCTACACCCAATGATTTTGTGTGCCTTATATGGCCCTCTGGCAGGTCGTTCGTTCCACCCTGATGTAGAAACTTGATTTTCTAAGGTGATGTTGGTGGTTAGACAGGTGCAATGTGGAATTCAGCCTAAAGCAATGGCGGACGTTCTATCCACTGAGCCAAACCAGTTTTGGCTAATACTTGAAATTTGGTAGTGCCACTAAACAAGTGACTTTGTGATTTAGCTTGATTTTAATTAATTTAAAATATAAAAGTGAGGTGAAGTGAAATATTTGTCAATTAAGTATTTGTTTTATTTTGCTATCACTACATTTTATATGGTTATCATTGAAAATTTAGCTTGAGCTGAAATCGATTTGGTTCAATGGATAGAGCGTCAGCCTGTGGACTAAAGGGTCCCGGGTTCGATTCTGGTCAAGGGCATGTATCTTGGTTGCGGACACATCCCCAGTAAGGGGCGTGCAGGAGGCCGCTGATCAATGTCTCTCTCATCGATGTTTCTAGCTCTCTATCCCTCTCGCTTCCTCTCTGTAAAAAAATCAATAAAATAAAAAATAAAAATTTAGGTGAACTGATATTTTTTGTGTGTGAAATACATATTGAATTTCATAAACTTTATATTAAAGAAGTAGAATATCTCAGATAATTTTTAATATTAATTACATGTTGAAATAATATTTTGTCATAATGGCTTAAATAGAATTATGTGAACATTTATTTCACCTGTTTCTTTTTACTTTTCACAACCATTAAAATGTGGTCTCCAGACCTAATCCGTATGGCTCAGTGAATAGAGCATAGATCTGCGGACTCAAGGATCCCATGTTCGATTATGGTCAAGGGCAGGTACCTTGGTTGTGGGCACATCCCCAGTAGGGGGTGTCAAGGGTATGTACCTTGGTTGCGGGCACAACCAGGAGGCAGCTGATTGGTGTTTCTCTCTCATCAATATTTCTAACTTTCTCTTCCTCTCTGTAAAAAAAAAATCAATAAAAGATATATATTTTAAAAAATGTGGTCTCCATAGTGTAGCTGGTGTCTCTCAATGGTTGGGCATCGACCTATGAACCAGGAGGTCATGGTTCGATTCCTAATCAGGGCACATGGCCTCGGTTATGGACTCAACCTCCAATGTGGGACCTGCAGGAGGCAGCCAATCAATGATTCTTTCTCATCATTGATATTTCTATTTCTTGCCCCCTCTAGACTCCTTTGTGAAATCAGTAAAAGTGTATCTTAAAGAAATGTGATCTCCATAATAGCTAATACCATTTTTCTCCTACAATACCCTATGAATATTTGAGGAAGAAGCAGTAAGAATGGGTGGGGTAGATATTCAGGAAAACTCTGATGAAGCTGTGTTATCTGTGAGAGGAGGAGACCTTCCTTGGTTCTTGTCTACTTGAAGGAAAAATTTCAACAATTTATTTGCCAAGCAAAAACACCCTTAGGACAGTGAACAAGGAAGGGCATAGAAGAAGCAACAGGAGAGCCTAGGCTGGGCTGCCTCAGCTCACTGGGAAGTCAGAGAAAAGGGGTCTTGAAGACAGGTTTAGGGGGCCCCGGTCAAGTTGCAACTGTTGATTGCTCCCATGGTTACAAGCCTCATGGAATCCCTTAGAAGTTAGGGGATACGTGCCTTTGGAGGAGGGAGAGGAGGACTGGAATGGCACAGGCATGCCCGCTGGAGGGAGAGAGTGCTGGGACCCTAATTTTCAGGTGTTTTTGTGTTTTGTTTTATTTTTTAAGAGAGTAATGGACAAGGAGAGAGAGAAACATCAACATCGACAGGCTGCCTCCTATATGCCCCAGCTGGGGAATGAGCCACAACTCAATCAAACCTGCAACCTCTTAGCACATGCACCAAAGCTCAGTCACTAAGATACATGGGCCAGGTTTATCTGGCCTTTATTTATGTCTTAGATTTCACACTCTCTATCGAAGACCCTCTCTTACCCCTCACCCCACTCCTTCTTGTGACTAAATTCTACACACCCTTCAGAGCACTCTGAAATGTCACTTTCAGGAAACCTGCACAGACCCTCCCTGCCCTGTCCCCTACTCTCCAATCCTCTAAACCCCTACTTCTTTCTACCTTCTCCACTAGCCAGGAACTCTTTTTTTTTTTTAACTTTTAATCTTTATTGTTGAAAGTATTACATGTCTCCTTTTTTCTCCCATATACCCTTGTAGCCCACCCCTACCTCTGCCCCAGGCCTTCAACACCATATTGTCTATATCCATGGATTATGCATATATGAATATGTATATGTTTCTTACTTTATCACTTCTCACCCACCCACCTTCTCTTGTGTTCCCTCTGATGTTCCGCTGTCTGTTCTATGTTCTATGCTTCTGGATCTATTTTTTAAAAAATACATTGATTTTTTACAAAAAGGAAGGGAAAGGGATAGAGAGCTAGAAATATCTATGATCGAGAAACATCAATCAGCTGCCTCCTGCACACCTCCTACTGGGGATGTGCCCACCACCAAGGTACATGTCCTTGACTGGAATCGAACCTGGAACCCTTCATTCTGCAGGCTGAGGCTCCATCCACTGGCCAAACCAGTTAGGGCTCTGGACATGAGTGAGATAATGTGGTATTTGTCTTTCTCTTATTGGCTTATTTCACTTAGCACAATACTGTACAGTTCCCTCCATGCTGTTTCAAAGGTTAAGAGATTCTTCTTTTTTTAATGCTGTTTAGTATTCCATGGTATAAATGCACCATGGCTTTTTTATCCACTCATTTGCTGATGGGCACTTTCCAGATCTTAGGAATTGTAAATTGTGCTGCTATGCAGTAGGGGTGCATACATTCTTTCTGCTTGGTGTTTTGGATTTCTTAGACTGTATTTCTAGAAGTAGGATCAGTAAGTCAAATGGCAGTTCCATATTTAATTTCTTGAGGAAACACCATGCTGTTTTACATAATGGCTGCACCAATCTGCATTTCCACCAGCTGTGAACTAGGGTTCTCTTTTCTCCGCATCCTCTCCAGCACTTGATATTTGTTGATGGTAGCCATTCTGACAGGTGTGAGGTGATACCTCGTTGTTGTTTTAATTTGCATCTTTCTGATGATTAGTGACTTTGAGCATTTTTTCATATGTCTCTTGGCCATCTGTATGTCTGCTTTGGAGAAGTGTCTATTCAGGTCCTTTGCCCATTTTTTAATTGCGTTGTTTATCTTCCTTTTGTTAAGTTGTAAGAGTTCCTTACATATTTTGGATATTAACCCATTATCAGATGTATCATTGCCAAATATGTCCTCCCATTCTGTGAGCTCTCTTTTTATGTTATTGTGTCTCTCATCATTGATGTTTTTCTCTTTCTCTCTTCCACTTTCCGAAATCAATAAAATACTTGTTTAAATGACAAAGACATTAGAGAGGGAATAAAATTAATAGTTACTACTCGTTTTGCCCTGTGTTTATAATCAGGATGCTCCTGACTACAACTAAAACTTGCTTAAACAATAAACAATGCATTTTGTGACATAAGAAATTGAGAGATAAATGATTTCAGGTTAATAAACTCAGCAATTCGAGGTTATCAGCGTTTCAGATGCATTTTTCTGCATTTCTGGGCACTTTTTTCTTTTTTTTAATGGGAACGCTTCACGAATTTGCGAGTCATCCTTTGCACAGGGGCCTTGCTAATCTCTGTATTTTTTTGAATTTTAGTATATGTGCTGGCGAAGTGAGCACTCTGGACATTTTTATATCTTACAATATGATCAACTTACTAGAACTTTAAGAATCAAAACATTACTCAGTAGCATATTTCAACAAAGATTTTTTATTTAAAGTCTTGGTATTCAGAAAGGTCTAGTGGGGGTGGGGAAAATAAGTAGAATATTCATCAGCTTTATGCTGTTGTACCAAAATCAGATTATTCTCTTAATTTGTCTGTCCTTGGATGCGTACACTAGCTGGCTTTCTGTGATCAATCTCCCTAAGTAGGGTGATTTAAGCTATTTACCCTCTGGGAGCACTGAAAAATATTCTTAAGTGTTCTTGATTTAAGGAAGATAGGATTTACTAAGTGGCTGCAAATGGCTGTCTTGAGTTTCCCTAATCTGCTAGTCCTGGAATTTTTCTAGCTTCTTACTATTCTATAAAGTGGCTGAATTTTGGTTCTTGAATATATGAGGCTCCTCAGAAGATTTATGGGTTATTAGGTTTTGAGATTAAAGCAGATTTGGAGAAGTAGTAACTAGTTAATTTTTAGACATGGTTGTGTTGTAATTGCCTAGTGAAGATGTCCAATTGGTGGATGACAGAGTTTGAAGTGTAGGAGACAGATCTTGTCTTCCTCTGAGAGTCATCAGCAAGTAGGTGTAGGCTGAAGGCAAGTATGTAGCCTTTTGGGGAAGGAGCTACCAGTGAAAGACTTACCGGTTTTGTATCTCTAGAATGCTCTGTTTTAGTTAGGAATGTGTAAATAATTTTGTGCATGTCACCATCAGCTAAGTGCTGAATAAATCCTCAGTATTCTCAGACCTTATGTGTTTAGAAAGCCTAGACAGAAAGAGTCATTTTTTTTTTTCTTCAAGGGGAAAATTGGAGACCCAAGGCCAGGTGGATAATATGGGAGAAACTGAAAGTCCCAACTTTTATTGGTATCTTAGAGGATCAGGAGTGAACTAATTATCTGTGACCTCTCGATGGAGTTAGATAAGGCAAGTTCCTTGAATATTATCCTTGATCTTGATGAGGGAGCATTCTAGGTAAGAAGACTTGATAATAGGATTAGTCCTGGGACAAATCTGAAATCTTTATTTTATTTTTTTTTGTTCTTTTTTTTTGAATTTTAATTAATTTTTATTAATTTTTTTATACATATCTCCCCATTTCCCCCCCCCTCCCAGGCGTACCCCGACCCCCCAGTGTCTGTGATCATTGGTTAT
>JAAGEH010000426.1:18625674-18752382 GCA_011751065.1 Lasiurus cinereus
TCTCCGTTTCCCTCCCGCCAGAGAAAGCCAGCCAGGTACTCCGGCACTCGCTCTCTCAGCACGCGTCTCCGTACCTCAGCTTTTTGCAGCTCCTCTGGGTCTCCGTGAGCCCCTCTCTTTCCCTCTAGTTGTAGAACTTCCACTCAGCCAGCTTTCCTGTGGCTCTGGATGATGTCCGTTCTGTCTTTTAGTTGTAGTTTTGAAATTGTTGTGCGAGGCAGCAGTATAGGTGTTTACCAATGCCGCCATCCTGGATTTCCCCCTTCTTCTTCTTCTTAAAGAACACCTTGCAGCATTTCATATAATACTGGTTTGGAGTTGATGAACTCCTTTAGCATTTTCTTATCTGTGGAGCTCTTTATCTGCCTTTCAATTCTGAATGATAATTTTGCTGGGTAGAGTAATCTTGGTTGTAGGTTCTTGCTATTCATCACTTTGAATATTTCTTGCCACTCCCATCTGGCCTGCATGATTTCTGTTGAGAAATCAGCTGACAATCACATGGGTGCTCTCTTGTAGGTAATGAACTGTTTTTCTCTTGCTGCTTTTAATATTCTCTCTTTGTCTTTTGTTCTTGGTATTTTAATTATGTGTCTTGGTGTGGTCCTCTTTGGATTCCTTTTGTTTGGAGTTCTGTGTGCTTCCTGGACTTGTAAGTCTATTTCTTTGACCAGGTGGGGGAAGTTTTCAGTCATTATTTCTTCAAATAGGTTTTCAGTATCTTGCTCTCTCTCTACTTCTGGCACCCCCATAATTCTGATGTTGGTACACTTGAAGTTTTCCCAGAGGCTCCTTACACTATCTTCATATTATTGGATTCTTTTTTCTTTTCCAGTTGAATATTTTCTGCTACTTTGTATTTCTTTCTTTTTATAATTTTTAAATTATTTTTTAAAAATATATTTTATTGATTTATTACAAAGAGGAAGGGAGAGGGATAGAGAGTTAGAAACATCGATGAGAGAGAGACATCAATCAGCTGCCTCTTGCACATCCCCCACTGGGGATGTGCCTGCAACCAAGGCACATGCCCTTGACCGGAATCTAACCTAGGACCTTTCAGTCCGTAGGTCAACGCTCCATCCACTTAGCCAAACCAGTTTCGGCTGGTCACGTTTTCTTAAGTAGAAATGTTATATTACATTATAATTTACTTACATATATTTCTATCTTTTTGTTTTTGCATTTGGAGAGATGAATTGTCTATATGCATTTGCTTGTCTTCTATTTAAGTAGGTTTTGATTCTTTGAATTTCAACTTGAGTATGTCCATTCTTTACTTACTATTATTATATTGAATTATTTTCCTTATTAATTTTTTGGAGCCATTTTACATGATGACTAGAAACACTCACCCTAACAGGTTTACTGTAACCACTATCAGTCTGGACCAAAGGGTCATTGATTTGATTCCAGTCAAGGGCACTTACCTTGTTTGCAGGCCCAGTAGCATAGACTTCCAACACTATGTTGAATAAGAGTTGGTAAAGTGGACATCCTATCTTGCTCCTGTTTTAGTGTAATGATTTTAGTTTCTGCCAATTGACTATCATGTTGATTGTAGGTTTCTCATATATGGCCTTTATTATTTTGCAGTATGATTCCTTTACTAGTATTCTCACTTTGCTGAGAGTTTTTATCAAAAATGGATTTTGGAATTTGTTGAATGCTTTTTCTGCATCTATTGGGTACGATTCTCTGATTTAGTCATTGAAATTTATGTGATGTATCACAGTTATTGATTTGCAAATACTGTAGTAGCCTTGCTTCCCTAGAATTTAATCCCCCTTGGTCATGTTGTATGATATATATAGTTTTATTGATTTCAGAGAAGGACGTGAGGGGGAGAGAGAGATAGAAACATCAAGCTTGAGAGAATCATGATCTGCTGCTTACTGCAGACCCCCTGCTATGGATCAAGGTTGTAACCTGGCACTTGCTCTGATTGGAATTGAACTGTGACCTCCAGGTTCAGAGGTTGACACAGAAACATTGAGACACACCAGCTAGACATGATCTTTTTAATATATTGCTGGATCTGACTTGCTAATATTTGTTGAAGATTTTAGCATCTTTGTTTATCATGGGTATGGGCCTGTAAACCACTTTCTTTGTAGTGTCTTTATCTGGTTTTGGAATTAGGATCATGCTGGCCTCATAAAAAAGCTTAGAAGTGAGTGTTCCTTACTCTTTAGTTTTTTGGAATGGTTTGAGGAGGATAGGTGTTAATTCTTTGGAGTATTTGGTACAACTCCACTGTGAAGCTGTTTGGACCTGAACTTTTGTTTGCTGGGAGTTTTTCTTTTATTAATATTACTGCTTCGAATTAACTGTTGTTATGGGCCTATTCTTCCTAATTGAGTTTTGGAAGATTGCATTTTTCAAGGAATTTGTCCATTTTGTCCAGGTTGTCCAGTTTGTTGGCATACAATTTATTATAATCTTTTCTTACAATCTTTTGTATTTCTGTGGTATCAGTTGTTACTTCACCATTTTCATTTCTAATTTTATTTAGTCTCTGTCATACAAGAAGCAACCAATGAATGCATAAATAAGTGGAATAATATATCAATGTTTGTCTCAATCTGTCAAATCAATTGTTAAAAAATGAATTGTAGTTTTTTTCCTCCTAAGAATGTTTAATATTGTTTTACACAATTGGATAATGCTTACATATTTTATATACTGGATATAACTACTGGAATTCTGAATAGTTTTTAATAAATGCTCCTGGTTTCTTTGTGGAACCAGTTGTATCATCTTTATTCAACAATACGTCTCCTAATTTTTAATATTCATTTTTTTTTCTCAACTTGGCATTGAATAGAACATCCATTCCCATGTTTAAATGTTAGCAGTATAGCCAAAACCGGTTTGGCTCAGTGGATAGAGCGTAGGCCTGCGGATTGAGGGGTCCCTGGTTTGATTCCAGTCAAGGGCATGTAGCTTGGTTGCGGGCACATCCCCAGTGGGTGGGCATGCAGAAGGCAGCTGATTGATGTGTCTCTCTCATCAATGTTTCTCACTCTCTACACTCTCCCTTCCACCCTGTAAAAACTCAATAAAAAATATATTTAAAAATAAATAAATAAATAAATGTTAGCAGTATAGAAGTTCTCTTTCTCTTTGCTCCTGACATTGGTGTTTTAAATATTTCATACATTGGGTTTTAGTATACTTATAAAGTTGTGCAATCATCATGATGTTCATTTTTAAAAGAGTACCTTTTTATTGATTTCAGAGGATGGGAGAGACATAAAAACATCAATGATGAGAGACAATCATTAATCGGCTGCCCCCTGCACACCCCACATTAGGGATTGAGCCTGCAACCCAGGCATGTGCCCCTAACTAGGAATTGAACTGTGATGTTCAACCACTGAGGCACGTTGGCCAGTTCGAATATAATTTCGCAATGAGTATAAGGTTTCTCTTCCGATGATGAAAACATTCTAGAATTAGATAAGAGTTAGTTTTTGCACAGCATTGTGAATGTCCTAAATAAAAACTAACGTAATGTACAATTTTAAATGGTAACATTGGATTTTATTTTATTAGAATTTGATCTCAGGATAAATTTTCAAAGGAATTGTATCACTACCCACTCACCAGAATAAGCAAATTGAAAAGATGGAAAATAACTAATTGTTAATGAGAATGTAGAAGAATTGGAGCTCTCATAATTATTGGCTGAAAGTATATTAATAATCACGCTAGAAAAATTTTTGCCCTATGTACTGAACTTGAAGATATATAGACATATTAACAGACTCCAGCACCCAGCATTTTCACTCCACAAAATGCATATAATAAAACTATAGGAGTATACTTGTAATAGCCAAAAACTAGAAACAACTTAAATGGGCATCTATAGTTGAAAGATCAATATAATTATTATACAAAACCATGAGTTACAAGTATTCTTAACAAGTTGTGAAGTTCCAGTGGGTCATTGAGATATTTAAATGGATAAATTTTACAAATGTAATTTTGAGTGAAAGGCAGTCAGTTATGTAATTTGATAATCAAAATAAATCTATGATGTCAAAGCAAAGGTTTCCCTTTGACACTGGAATGATAACTGGAAGGAAATTACTTTTTTTTAAAAATATATTTTATAGATTTTTTTTTTTTTTTACAGGAAGGAAGGGAGAGGGATAGAGTTAGAAACATCAATGAGAGAGAGACATCGATCAGCTGCTTCTTGCATGCCCCCTACTGGGGATGTGCCTGCAACCAAGGTACATGCCCTTGACCAGAATCAAACGTGGGACCTTTCAGTATGCAGGTTGACTCTATCCACAGAGCCAAACCAGTTTTGGTGGAAGGAAATTTCTTGATTGGATTCATGACATAGATTCAATAAAATATATTTTAAAAAGAAAATGTATAAATCCTAAGTATATACAGTGGTACTTCGAGATACGAGTGCCCTAACATACGAGATTTTTGAGATACGAGTCTTTGAGCGAGCAATTTTTTGCTTTGAAATACAAGCAACATTTGAGAGGAGTAATCGCGCGGATCAGCCAGCTGCACACGACCCACCAGTTTACGCTGACTCTAGCCTCTCATAGTTTCCCACGCCTCAGTCAGTATGCTTGTTTACCTCATTGTCGAAGCATCTTTTGTGCATTTACATACTTTATCACATTTCTTTTTATAACCATGGGTCCGAAGAAAGCGAGTGGAAAGGTCAGTGCTCAGAAGAGGATGATGTCTATTGAATTAAAGCGTGAAATCATAGAAAAATATGAGCAAGGTGTGCGAATGGCTGACTTGGCGAGGCAGTACGGGCGTAGTACTTCAATGATATGCACTGTGCTTAAACAGAAGGAGTCGATAAAGGATATAACGCCAGCTAAGGGCTTTACAATAATTTCTAAGCTCCGTAGCTCTCTCCATGAAGAGATGGAGAATCTACTGATTCTGTGGGTGACGGAGAAGCAGCTTAAAGGAGATACATTAACACAGGGTATCATATTCGAGAAGGTGCTGGAGCAGACCCCGCGCACTTCCACAGACGAAGCATCGAAAGACTCATTTAAAGCCAGTAGAGGCTGGTTTGATAACTTCAGGAAAAGGTCCAGCATTCACTCCATCGTCAGGCATGGTGAGGCAGCAAGTTCGGATGTGAAGACAGCTGAGGATTACCTCAAAAGTTTTTCCGAACTGATAGAAGCCAAAGGATATATCCCCCAGCAAGTCTTCAACTGTGACGAGACAGGGCTTTTCTGGAAGAAGATGCCGATAGGACTTATATAACGGCAGAGGAGAAGGCGATGCCAGGCCACAAACCCATGAAGGATAGGCTAACTCTTGCACTGTGCGCCAGTGCGAGTGGCGACTGCAAGATCAAGCCTCTGCTCGTATACCATTCGGAAAACCCCAGAGTCTTTAAGTCACATAAGATTTTAAAAGATAAGCTGCAAGTTATGTGGAGGGCAAACCCGAAGGCCTGGGTCACCAGGCAGTTCTTTGTGGAGTGGGTAAACCTGGTTTTCAGCCCTTCTGTTAAGAAATATCTACAGGAAAACAACCTAACCATGCAAGCCCTCCTCGTCCTCGACAATGCTCTTTCTCACCCACTGAACCTCGAAGATGAACTCCTCGAAGAGTTCAAGTTTATAAAGGTTGTCTACCTACCTCCCAACACCACTCCTATCCTGCAGCCCATGGATCAGGAGGTGATTTCTAATTTTAAAAAGCTGTACATCAAGCACCTGTTCCGGCGCTTCTTTAAGGTGACGGAGAAAAACAAACCTCACCCTTCGAGAGTTCTGGAAGAAGCACTTCAACATCGTGATATGCCTCAGAATTATTGATCAGGCCTGGCTGGGTGTTACAACGAGGACTTTGACCTCTTCTAGCCGAAAAGACCTTCTAAGGATTGGAACCCGAGGTGTCAGTGGAGGAGGAGATAGTGTCTCTGGGAAAATCCATGGGCGTGGAAGTGGATGAGAGAGACGTGAATGAGCTGGTCGAGGAGCACTCTCTGGAACTCACCACGGAGGAGTTACAAGATTTGCAGTCTCAGCAACATGCGGAGGTTCTCCAAGAAATTGGTTTCGAGGAGGAGCTAGAGGTGGAAGAGATCTCTACAAGTGATATAAAGGAGATCTTAGGAATGTGGGAGAGGGTGTCACACTTCGTGGAAAAGAAACACCCTGAAAAAGTTGGTACTGGTTGTGCATTGGAGCTGTTCAATGAAACTTGCCTCACCCATTACAGAAACATTCTGAAAGGGAGAAAGAGGCAAACCTCGTAGGACACATTTTTTGTGAAATCGGCCAAAAATTCAAAGAACAATAGCAATTAATAAGTTCAATGAAGATAAGTTACATTCAGTTTAGGGATAAAGTGCAGCATTAAGAGTGTAGGTAAATACACTTTGTAAAACCAGTTTATTCCTTTAATTCTCTTTTATTATGTTTTTATACACTATTTGTCATTTATAAATACATTTTTCTTATTCAAAAACACGTAACAAGAACAACTGGGGTAGAATTTTGGGGGCTGGAACGGATTAACGGCATTTCAATTGATTTCAATGGGGAAATTTGCTTTGAGATAAGAGCAAGGTTACGGAACGAATTAAACTTGTATCTCGAGGTACCACTGTAATGTTGAATTTTCCCAGAAGAACACTCTGTCCACTGACCCAAACTAGTCAGGGCAGGATTTACACATTTTCTACTGTAGTATACTTTGTATTAAAATAACAGAAGTTACCCATTGAAGGGTACCAATTTATAATTTTTATTGTTCAATTTATTACAGATGTTTCTCCCCCCTCCCCTCCTCCCCCACATAGCTCCCAGCCACCTGATTCCCCCGCCCCACATCCTTCCCCCTCACCACTGTCTTCATATATAGGTATAAGATTTTTGTCCAGTCTCTTCCTGCACCCCCCTCACTCGTTTTCCCCAAGAATTGCTAGTCCATTCCCCTAATTCTATTATATTCATCAGTTTATTCTGTTCATTGGATCTTTTTATTCACTTGATTTTTATATTCACTTGTTGATAGGCATGTATTATCACTTTGTTGTACATAATTTTTATCTTTACCTTTTTCTCTTTTTTTTTGAATATATGAAGATTTTATTGTCATATAATAAAACAAAATATGAGGCTCTAGAACTGGATCACTTGACCCTTTCTCTTCTTATCTCCTCCCAGTTCAAAATGCTTGCATCTCTTAATAGCCAGCATTCTCTTAGATCTGCAGTTAGGCTCAACGCATTCAAGCCTCAGCACAATTTTCTTTGTAGTTTTAGCCTTTTTTCGGAAAATTGGCTTAGTCTCCCCACCATAGCCACTTTGCTTCCTGTCATAACGCCACTTTCCCTGTGCATACAGGGAATCCTTGCCCTTCTTGTACTGTGTTACTTTGTGGGGTTGATGCTTGCCACACTTCTTACAGAAAGTTCAGCGGGTTTTACGAACGTTCACCATGTTTGCGAGGGCTATCAGCAGTCTATCTTTACCTTTTTTTTCTTCTTCCACTTCTTAAAGAATACCCTTCAGCATTTCATATGGTTTGGGGGTGTTGAACTCCTTTAGCTTTTTCTTATCTATGAAGCTCTTCATCTGACCTTCAGTTCTGAATGATATCTTTGCTGGGTAGAGCACTCTTGGTTGTAGGTTCTTGCTATTCATCACATTGAATATTTCCTGCCACTCCCTTCTGGCTTGCATAGTTTCTGTTGAGAAATCAGCTGACAGTCGTATGGGTACTCCCTTGTAGGTAACTGTTTTTCTCTTGCTGCTTTCAAGATTCTCTCTTTGTCGTTTGCCCTTGGCATTTTAATTATGATGTGTCTTAGTGTGGTCCTCTTTGGATTCTTTTTGTTTGATGTTCTGTGTGCTACCTGGACTTGTAAGTCCATTCCTTTCACCAGGTGGGGAAAGTTTTCAGTCATTATTTCTACAAATAGGTTTTCATTATCTTGGCTCTCTCTTTTCTTCTGGCACCCCCACAATTCTGATGTTGGTACTCTTGAATTTTCCCAGAGGCTCCTTAGGGTCCTTTAGTGTGCTGTTGGACTTCTGTATATTATTCTTTATTTCAGACAGTGCATGCTTTATTTCTGCCTGGTCCTTTTCCATTTTGTTGGCCTTCTCATTGAGATCCTTGAAGATCTCACTAAGTTTCTCAGAGTTCTCAATAAGTTTGTCAGCTGTCTGTAGAAGACTCTTGAGTAACCTTATAAATTTGGTTTTGAACTTTATGTCCAGTCCTTTGCTTTCATCCATTTTTTTCGTTCGTGACATGTTTCTTGTTCTCCAGATTTTGGCTGCTTCCCGGTGTTGATGGAATGACTTTGTGTGCTAGTTGTCCTTTATGGCCCAGTAGTTCCGCCTCCCCAATCACCTGAGGTGGATACTCTTGGTGCACCCCTTTGTGGGCTGGGTTCACAGTCCTGTTGCAGTTAAGCCTTGATTGCTATTGGTACACCAGGAGGAATTGACCTCCAGGCCAATTGACTGAGAAGGTTAACTGTGTCTATTAATGGAAGGACTGCTGTGCTGGAGACACCCCTGTGGGGCAGAACTTGCTTCAGTGGGGCTTTGGTGCTCACCAAGTGTGCCTCTTAATTGTGTCACCTCTGTATGTGAGAAGTTGAAATCTGATGTCATCTCACACTGACCTCTAGGTAACACTGGTTCCTGAATCTCTAAGGAGGTGCAAGTCAGCTAGTGTCTGAGGCCATCTAGCAGGAGCTACAGGGAGATTTGCCAATTTCTCCTCTTTGTTTGGAGTTTGGAAGTTTTGTGGTTGTCTGACCCAGTTGCAATTTGTTAGATTAAGGTGCCAGAAGGCAGGCCATTCATATGCAAAAGTTGCTGCACAGCTGGGTGAGTTTGTAAATTGGGTGGGGCTGCATCTCAGGGAGTCACTAGGCTAGAGTGTGGCAAACAGCAATGGCTGCCAGTCAGCCCTCTTTTCCTCTTTCAGTTCAGTGCCCCAGCACAATAAACAATGATTCCTGTGCTCAACTCTGCGAGAGAGCCACCCTCCCTTTCTGGCCTGATGGGATACAGTTTCTCCCTGTATGAGTCTGGGTCCCCAGAATCTTGCCAGAAACTGGAGTTCAGAGAGTCAGGAACTTGTAACTCCCCAGCTGAAAAACAACAGTGCTCGCCAGCCTGATTTACGCATGTCTCCGTACCTCTGCCTTTCTGAGCCTCTGCATGTCCTACCAATGCACTTTTTTCTTTTCTTCTAGTTGTAGAACTTCCACTCCACCAGCTTTCTCATGGTTCTGAGGGATAGTTCTTATGTCTTTTAGTTGTAGTTTTGGTGTGATTGCGAGAGACAGCTCATATAAGTGTATATCGTATGCCGCCATCTTTGTTCTCCTTATAATTATTTTATTTATAAATAAATATAATTTATAATTATATTTATTTACAAAAATATGAATGTTCAAATAACTAAGTTAACAGGCAAGAGGGTATGATAGTTTCTACTTTTTTTCTCTTTCTCTCTACATACTTTTTGTTGGTATTTTATGACTTCTCTGAACATGTAAAAGTGAAAATAATATTCTCTGGGGCTTCACATTTATTTTTCACTTGAATTGATAAGTTGCAATGGCCTTTATTGAAATATTAAATGGATAATATGAATATTTGCTGTGTTTGTTTTACAGGCAGATTGTAAAAACAAAACAGTAAATGGCCCCAAGTCAGTATCCATGGACTACAGTGGATGTGGTCATGGGGAAGAAAAAAGATTGGAATTGAACCCACACCTCCCTGAAAATTTAACTGAAAATCATGAAAGTATGACAGGTATTGAAGTGGAGAAGTGGATGCAGAGCAAGAAATCACACTTAACAGATGAAGTCAAAGGAGACGTTAATACGATTGTGACAGAATGTGAAAAACTAGGAAACTCTGAAGATGACCCTAAAGAAGTCCTACCTGAACCTCAAATTTTGTTTGCACAAATGGTAAAAAATGGCATTAAGAATGTACACTACTTACCAATGGAAACAGATGTGTCTTTTAAAAAATTCAAAATTGAAGAATTTGGTAAGGTATCTGAAAACAACTCCTATAAACCCCAGATAGACACTGCAAACCAGAACAATGCCATGAGCTCCATTGCTACTTATGCAAGCGATCACCTTATGGCAAGAAGCGATGTTTTAGTCTTCCAGAAGCCTGACTCTGAGTCTTTTCCTGATCCTACAGACTTCAACTGCAAGAGTCCTTCCAGTACACCCACTGAAAATGATCAACCAAAATCTCTAGAATATATACCAATTATAGAACCAAACCATGGATCTCCAGTTCAACAAAACCTTCTATCCCTAGTGACAGATAGGACATTAACGCAGGAGCAAGTAGATGTTATAGAAGCTTTGGCTCAGCTTTCCGAAACCCCTGCAGAAAATTCCTCACCATTAAAATCTGAGAATGATAAAGAAAACAAGCAGGTGTCATCTAGTTTGCTTAATAACTATACAGCTTTAGTATATTCTATAAGAAAGGACATCCAAGAACGTATTTTGCAGGGAGAGCCTCAAAGCCTTCAGGATTGTCCATCTGTAGAAAAGGAAAGTTCATGCAACACGGTGCTGTTCAATGGTCAAAATAACATTTCTATGTCACATAACAGTGCAGCTACTGACCCAGTACCTACGAAGCCACTGGGATATTCAAAAGCAGAAAATTCCACATCTCTTTTTACACCAAATTCTAGCTCATCTGAAATTGACACCAATAAAAATGCTCTTCAAAGTAGTATTCTTGACAGCTGTTCAGAAAATTTGCATGAGTTGCCACCAACAAGTGGTGAATTGGGGTCCTGCAAGCAGTTACTGGACAGCAGCAACAAGTTGGATTTGAAGCCTGACCCATCATCCTGTCAAGATACAGTTCATAGTCAAATAGAGGAAGATGTTGCTACACAGTTAACACAACTTGCCTCAGTAATTGAATTCAATAATCCAAAGCCAGAGGAAACAAATGATGCAAGTACATCAACAAACCTTGTGTATAATATGCAGAAACACAGTCAGGAGAAGAACAAAATAAAACCAAAACCACGTTCCAGTGTAAAAAATAATCATGGCTCATCAACAAAGCAAAAGAACAAAACCCAGAAAAAGGCAAAAGCTACTCCATCCAGGGAACGGCGGAAAAAGAAGTCTGCAGTCACAAGTTATCAAGAAAATGATCAGAAAAAGCAGGAACAGTTGTCGTATGAGTATAGTCAATTGCATGACATTTGGATAGCATCTAAACTTCAAAGATTTGGTCAATTTGTTCCACGTGACTTCCCTATTCTGTTGGGAAAAATCCCTCCTGCGACCCACGTACGGACACCACTTACTCAAAAAAAGTTAGCATTAAAACACAAGAAATTATTTCCTCCACTTGCTCAGATAAAATTTGAGCGAAATTCTGAATTAGCACAGGAAGAAATGATGAACGTTGATCCATTGGATTCCCACTCCATCCCCCATTTAAAAATAGAATCCAATGGGCAGGGATTTACAGAAGAAGTTCCTTATTCTCTTGTACAGCCTATGGTGAATGTCAATCAACAAGCTCATCCTTTACTCCCGCCCTCTTCTCCCACTAATCAGTGTGCTAATGTGATGGCTGACCATAACCAAACACAGTCCCAGCAGGATGTTGGAGACCAGCATATGCATCAGAGTCTGCCAGCATTGCCTAGCACCTCTCATGAGTCGCCCTCATCAGACCCAGAACAAGTACTCAGGAATGTAAATGTGGAACATTCAGGCGGAATCACAGTTGTTTCTACCACAAATGAAGATGTCTCTTTATCTATTGATGGAGCATCCTATAATTCATGCATCTGTCCCAGTAAGTGCATGTGTATGGGTGTGTGTGTGTGTGTGTGTGTGTGTATGTTTTATCTGCATGTAATTGCCTCCAGTTATGACCAAATCATATTTTGTTGCTGTATTGCACATATGGCATTTTGGCCCTATTCATATGCTAGCTAAGGTGAACTATATAATTCTGTACTACACATTTTTCTGTCAGGCCTTTAATGATGCTGCTCAGGAAAACTGGAAATTCAACTCATCATCCGCACACTTTCTGAAGTGGAAAAGTAGCTGATTTCACTCAAGGCTAAATGTCTCAAATTGTTTATTCTGAATATCATAAGAATGAATTCCTTTTATACTTTATTACAGTTTATCCCTATATTTAAAAAAAATGCCTGGCTGGCATGGTTCAATGGTTGAGCGCAAAAGGATTTCAATCCTATGCGATTTTTGTTTAAAATATTTTTTATTGTGAGCTATAAAATACATACAGAGAATGTAAAATACATGACCGTAAAAAAAATATCCTGTAATTGCTACTGCCAGTCAAGAACTATAACTGGATATTTCTTTTTTAGTGCCTAGTGCTTGTATTATGCTCTGTAATATAAAGGGTGTGTTTGCACAGTATACTGACTAGTTGAAGAATTTGCAAATCTTTTGGAGTTTT
Source organism: Lasiurus cinereus (assembly GCA_011751065.1). Classification (NCBI taxonomy): domain Eukaryota; kingdom Metazoa; phylum Chordata; class Mammalia; order Chiroptera; family Vespertilionidae; genus Lasiurus; species Lasiurus cinereus. Next base: position 18,638,163 of record JAAGEH010000426.1, read on the forward strand.
AAAATATTGAGTTCATCCTGGGCAATGTGGCTCAGTTGGTTTGATCGCCCCCCCCCCCCCCCGCCAAAAAAGACCCCAAAAAACATTGCGGGTTTGATTACTAGTCAAGGCACTTGCCTAGGTCATGGCCTTGATCACCAGTAGGGGGTGTGCAGGAGGCAGTCAATCAACCTCTTGCTATCACATAGATGTTTCTCTTTCTATCTAAAAATCAATGTCAAAATTTTTAAAAAATATTACAGTACTAATGGACTAAGCTAGAATTCACACAGGCAATCCAAACTTTAGTTTATGTTTGCAATATTCACCATTTGTTGCTTAAAAAATCCAAGGTCAAATATTAAAAGTGATTTTCTGAATATCATGACAAATGGAGAAAAAGATCTGTAAAGTTTACCTGAGATAGTCTCATGCTACCATGTGCCTAGTTTCAATGGGATGATTGTCTAGTGTCAAGGCTCTTTCCTTATACATAGTAACTACTCACAGTGTAAGAGTTCAGACAGCAAGGCATCCAAGTTTATTGAGTATCTGCAGTGATCATGGAATTGTGTTTTCCTATAATAATTCTGTGTGAGATTATTGTGCTCATTCTATAGAAATAGGAACTTATATTAGAGAAACAAAAAGCACATTTACTCAGAAATCATCCCAAGCGGAGCCATCACATGTAAGGGTAAAGGATTTCCTTGGAGATACTATGTTCTAGCAAAATAAGGGTAATAACCTCTATCTAGATCAGGGCTACTCAAATTTATCACTTGGCATTATAGAGGGAACAATTCTTATAGGGAGACATGTTGAGGTTTAGTGGAATTGCTGCCCTACACACACACACACACACAAACACACACACACACACACACCTGCCCAGTTGGCAAAATTCACCCTTGATTAAGAACCAGTGTTCTAGATAACTGGTAATAAATTGAAATCTATTCAATTTATCTTGCTGGAGAAGACACAGAACTTAATCCCAAACTGTTGTGGTGTAGGCAGGTACACCCAGGCCAATAATAATTCCACAGTGATTCTAGTTAAGCATGATTCAAGAGACCAAGTTAGAAACACTGTTTTCTAATAAATCTGTAATTCACAAAAACTCAAATAGTACAGAATTATGATGCAAACATCTTCTAAAAATAAAGCCTCTTACAGTTTTTCTACATGAATAAACATTCTGCTGACTTTAATTTTTTTTTTAATTTTTTTACCTTAAGAAGTCTTAGATTTTTGGTACACCTGAAACTAATACAAAATAATAGAATGTATACTGTAATTGATAAAGTAAAAATGTTGTTTTATAATTTCTTAGATTTTTTTCAGTGATTGTAAATATTATTTTATTGTTTTAATAGTTTTATTGTTTTCCACCATTTAAACATCTCCTAACTTAACCTATCACTTATTGACAGATGTTAAGGTTTTCTCTCTTTCGATATTACAAATAATTGTAAATAGGAACATTTTTGTGTACATTTGCATTAAAATACATAATTGTGCAATTGTAGACTAAAACAGATCCTTAGTGGTAAAATTGTTGGGCTCAATTAATAGGATTGTGCAACCATGCTTTTAAATATATTGTTCTTGGGTAAATTTGGATTTTGTAACTCAATTATTAATAGATATCTTAAAAGCAAGAAATTAAGAAACAAATATGACCTACATCTTAAAATATTTTTCCCCCCTCTGATTCTCAGAGGAAGAATGATTTAGGAACATAAAGTTAAATCCAGGGCTCATTGCCCTAGACTTTACTGGCAAAGGCTTACCAAAACCTGTTAAGATTCATTGTTCTGAATTGGGAAAAAACAAAAACAAAAAACTAAAATTTAAATGAACTCTTCCTTGCCCCTATGTAGTTCTATAAAACTTTGGGTCTAATAATCTTATTCCTTCCACAGATCAAGCTGTGTTACAAAAAGAGAAAAGCTGTTATACACACCTTGGGGCAGGACCAAATGTTGCTGCTATCAGGGAATTATTGGAGAATAGGTGAGGAAATACGCTTCCCTGTTAAAATCATTATGGGGTACCAGACTCAAATGAAGAGAAATTATCTCTGGGAATAAACATAAGATGAATGGAACACCTTCAGGACTTTGAGATGGATGTTTCTTAGGTCCCAGGTGGAGAATCGCTTCCTGGTGTCCCTGCTCAGTCACTCTTCACAAGAGCCATTGGGCACTCAACAAGACATTCAAAAAGCCAGGCTGCCTTCGTTAAATTCAGAAATATTTTTTTTATATTATTGTATAATAATAGTAGAAATAGTTCAATTTACCTCTATCAACACCATTAATATTCTTTTTGTCTGTAGGGGAGCCAGGCCATTTTTAAAGAATGATATTTAAGGATAAGTAAAAAACTGGATATAACAAAATATCTGCCACACAAAACTAAGTTTTTCACAAAAATAAAAAATGATGAGAGTTTGATTTCTGTACTTTTATAAATCCAAATCTTATGCACATTAAGATATTAAAAGCATATCCTGCAATTATTTTCTTTTCACTGTGTTTTGTACTCAGGTATGGGGAAAAAGGAAGTGCAATAAGGATAGAAAAAGTAATATTGGCCAAAAAAGAAGCGAAAAGCTCTGGTGGATGTCCTGTCGCTAAGTGGGTAAGTATTTTGTATTTATACATTTCCAAAATCAATTTTCCATGTATAAAATTTTGTTCTCATTGATTTTAGAGAGAGAAGGGAAAGGAATAGAGAGATAGAAACATTGATGAGAGAGAAATATCAATTGGCAACCTCCTGCCATAGAATTTACATATTTCTGGTTTTCCAATTTATTTCTCTCTTGTATCTGAGATGTACAATGAAGTAATTTATTCTCCTTTCCAAATTTTATACTTTTAATTTCTTTCATTTAATATACTTAGCCTACCAGACCAACTCCAATTTTATATTCCTTATTTTGTTCGTCTCATTACTGAGAGTTTTCCAGGGGTTTCTTAAAAAGACTGAACATTCAGGAAAGCCCTCTCGGGAGGGGAACATTTAAACTGAGATCTGTGTATGCAAAGAATACCGCCAAGAATGTAGGGAAGAGCATGGATAAGCAAAGAACATGTGTAAAAGTCAAGGAAGAGAATACATTCCTCATTAATCTTAGAGGGTGAGTAAAGTTGAGGAGGTAACGATTCGAAGCAGGTGACGGTATAAAGGTAGATAGAAACCAGGGCATGCATGGTGTCATAGGTCATGGTGAGGTATTGAGAGTTTTAGTTTACACACAACATAAAGCCTTTGATGTCTTTTAATGACGGGTGTGTTATCTGACTGATTTATGCTTTTAAAAAGGGCATTCTAGGAAGGTAATTGATAAAGTCTGGTTTGGTTACCTGTTGCTACTTAAGTGGCTGTTTGCTAATGGCCTCATTTCCGTAAAATACATCTTAAAAGTGCTTGCTCCTGTCAGAGCATCTTGGTTTCCCCCAGAGTGAGTCAATGAAAGGGTGACATAGAGGCCACCACAATGTCTCTTGTGACATGAGCCTTGGAAATAGCTACACAAGTAAGCCCTGTACAATGCAGGAGGAACTATGCAAGCCTATAAAGATCAGATGGTGGAGATCATGAGAGACATCTTGGAGATTGGACTAATATGTCATCTTCACTAAATAGCAACATGTAAGAATACTACATTAGGCCAGCGGGTGTTGCTCAGTGGCTGAGAATCAACCAAAGAGATGAGCCAGGGGGTCATGGTTCAGTTGGCTTGATCCTTGGCTCTTAGCAGCGGATCAATCAATGCCTAAGTTATGAGGTCATTCCCCAGTGTAGAAGGCAACCAATGTTTCTATCTCCCTCTTCCTCTTTCCTTCCTTTCTGAAATCAATATAAATACGTTTTTTAAAAAAGAATACTACATTCATTGGCTTAGTAAAATGTATCTATCTCAACCCTATCTGATATATCGCATGCGTACTACATCCATCTACTTTAGCCCTGTCTTCTCTAAAGGGAAAGTCCTTGATTTTGTGAATCTTTATTTACAAAATAATGCACATAGTTCCTTACCCATGTGCTGAATTAAACAGCAGGGTTTTATTCTCAATATTTGGCACTGATGGTTCCATGTTCATTGTCTATACAGTATATGTTCATTATTTCTGAGTCCTTTACTTATTTGTCTATTAAGTAGCAAAGGGTAAAAATATCCTCAGGACATGTCAGCAAGCTTTCCTTGCAGTGAGTGATCCAAAAGAACTGGGATTTTTCTTTTAAATACTTTTTTATTAAATTCATAGGGGAAGGAAGAAGGAGATAGAAACATCAGTAATGAGAGAGAATCATTGATTGGTTGCCTCCTGCATGCTCCCCACTAAAGGGATCGAGCCCACAACCTGGGCATGTGCTCTTGACCAGAATCAACCTGGGACCCTTTAGTCCAAAGGTCGACACTCGATCCATTGTGTCAAACCAGCTAGGGCAGTTTGGGGATTTTCAATTATCTTTCCTACCTTTGAAAACTGTAATGCAATAAGAATACTTACATTGATGGAATTTGGGTATATGAGGTCTGCAGCCTAAACATTTTTTTTGTTGTTGTTGTTGTTGAAAATTACAGTTTATAACTTTAGAACATTCCCATTCAAAATCTAATGGATTACAACTTTATTATAGTAGAAATTTAGAAGTTTATAGATAGACAAGACAGACAAACCAACATAATGAAAAAATACTGAGCTCTGGAAGTGTTTGTTTGAATCATTAAAAAAAGAAAAAACCTACCCAAGCCTTTTAAAGGCCAGAGGCTAATCCCGTAGAGAAAACAAACACCTATCTTAGTGCTTAAAGGATAAATGCTGGCTCCAGCCCAATAATATAAAGTTAAAAGCAAGTAGATGAGGAATAAACAGATTGGAAAATCTTTCCTTTGTTTCCAGAATCTCCCAGCTTGTGGGGAGGGGAGGTAATCCTGAGCTCTCAGGTTAGGAATGTTCGCTGCCTTCTCAGAACCTCACAAAAGAATCTGGGGCTTCTCTGGAACTCTCTCAGATCTCCTGTCCTTCGCTACCAAGCCAATAGGACTCTTGCAGAAGGAAGTACCAAGCAAGTGGTGTTCCATAATCTCCTGGAAACACCTGGTCAAAGTACCAGGCAAGCAAGCCATACAGAGCAGCATCGAAGAGCATCATCTTCATGGACATCAGAAAACTGAATTCATCCCCTTCCATGGGACTATTCCCAATATTGCTCCACTGCAGCCCCAGCCCTTGCTCCTCAAAGCAAGCCAGGTACTCAGTGCCAAAGCCAAATGCCACAGGAGACAGCAAGCTCATAGCCATCTTCAGGTCAGCTGTCATTTGGTCTTGCCAGGCAAAGCAGAGGATGTGAGGCAGGTAGAGGGTGAAGTAGAGGACACCACTGCAGGCTGCAGCCAGACTGGCTCTGGAGAAGAAGGTGCTGAGCAGGAAACACTGCATGATCGTAGCGGTGGAGAAAGCCAGCAGGAACAGAAAGAGGATGAACGGGTTGCTATAATGCAGGATTCTTCCATGCTCGGCTTTTTGCAGCTCCTCTGGGTCTCTGTGAGCCCCTCTCTTTCCTTGTAGCTGTAGAACTTACACTCGGCCAGCTTTCCTGTGGTTCTGGATGATGTCCGTTCTGTCTTTTAGTTGTAGTTTTGAAATTGTTGTGCGAAGCAGCAGTGTAGGTGTTTACCTATGCCGCCATCTTGGATTCTCCCAGCCTAAAGATTTTGATAACTTTTCGGTTAAAGGTCTCTTTTGGTATAACTCTTCAAGAGTTGTTAGGTACAAAGAAGAAGATTTAGCACTTTCCATGTAGCAGCTGTAGCAAAATTTTTAGATATATTTTTATTGATATCAGAGAGGAAGTGAAAGGGAGAGATAGGAACTGTGATAATGAGAAAAATTATGGGTTGACTGCCTCCTGCGTGCCCCACACTGGGGGATCGAGTCCACAACCTGGGCATTTATTCTTGTTTGGAATCTAACCTGGCATCCTTCAGTCTGCAAGCCAACACTCTATCCAGTGTGCCAAACCCAGTAGTGTTTCTTTTATATTTTTACTATGCTACACTTATCTACTTGTCTTGAAAGTATGGTATTGCTTCTCTTTTTAGGGCTCACGCACACAAAACGTCTAGCAGCAAATCCTGACTGGGCAGCAAAATTTTCTGAGCCACTCTCACATTATTTTGGCTTTATCTTTAATTCTGTTTTCTATTTTCCTTGAAAGGTTTCTTTTCCAGGTGGTTATTAACACTCACCCAAAATAATTAGCCTTTGGCAGATGTTTCATACTCTTCTTCTCTACTGTCACTTTTGTGTTTTCTTATCTCTTCACTCGGATTTGGATGATACAGTCTCTGGGATATACTATGTGCTCTATTGACTCCTTAGATTATTCTCCCCTCCCCAATTGAGCTTTGGGGTGATGGCAGGACCAGGGAAGGGAATCAGACAGGCTGTCCAGACAGCTTCTATGTCAAAGCAATTCACACTATTTCCCCCCCCTCCCCTATATTTATACAATGACATAAACTTTCCCTCCTTGTTTCTTCTAAGGCTCTGTCTAATCCCTAACTTGATTGTCTTTGACCTATACCATGGTACTGCTTATAACTGCCCAAATTTGGGACCTCTTTATATATATATTTTAAAATATATTTTATTGATTTTTCACAGAGAGGAAGAGAGAGAGATAGAAAGTCAGAAACATCGATGAGAGAGAGACATCGATCAGCCGCCTCCTGCACTCGCACAGTGGAGATGTGCCCGCAAGCAAGGTACATGCCCCCAACCGTAATCGAACCCGGGACCTTTCAGTCTGCAAGCCAACGCTCTATCCACTGAGCCAAACCGGTCTCGGCCCTCTTTATATATTAACATGTCAATGTAATAAAGGTAATCACTGGTGTTCTGGTTGACTTGTGAGAAGACTATTATTTTATGCTTTACCAATCAAAATTGAGCAAAAGCTAATAAGTTGATGTCAGTGAAGTTAAACTTATTTTTTCACTGTGCGTTTTGTTATAAAATATTGCTTTACTTAAACCTATTGTCTTCTGAAATTCTATTAGCACTACTTTTATATTAGTTTAGTCACTTAGAGTTCCCTTTTAATGGAACTTTTTATTTTACTATCTATCTATATAAAAAGCCTAAGCAACCATTACACCCAAACAGCCAGAATGACTGGTCGACCAGTCGTTAAAATGCACACTGTTCACCAGGGGAGATACTCAGGGCAGAAGCTGCTCCCAGGTGGTCACTGCACTCCCACAGCAAACCTCCCACCATTCCTCTACCCTGCTAGCGGGCCTGCTTGCTAGGCCCCAATAGCCTGCCAGGCCAAGGGACTGTACCTTGAACAAATTCATGCACCAGTCCTCTAGTAATGTACATAAAGAAAACCACACAAGTCATAAATGTGCAGTTCAGGGAAGTCGTACAAAGAAGACACACCTATGTAATCTCCACCCAGATCAAGAAATAAATCATTACCCCTGAAGGATTAAGTTCATTGTAATATATATATATATATGTAGCTTTAAATAAATTATGAGTGTGGTGGGTTTGTTGTGTTTTGTTGGCCACCATCATTTTGTGTTGAACTTTAATCTACTTTGTCTTTGACATGATTATGGATAAACGCAACAGTGATCTCTGGCAATCCCATTCTTGATTTCAGAGTTGCTCCGAGCTATGATGTTTTATAAATACATTTTTATTGATTTCATTTATATAGAGAGAGATATAGAAAGATCAATGATCAGAAAGAATCATTCCTCAGCTCTTCCCTGCTCACCCCACACTGGTGATCAAGCCTGTGACTTGGGTGTGTGCTTCTACCAAGAATTGAACCACAATTTCCTGGTTCATAGATCATTGCTCAACCACTGAGCCAAACTGGCAGGAGCAAATCTTCCTAATCTTCACGGTATTTTGGATATGGGTACTAATTGGTTTTGCTACATTTATATACTTTTTTTTTAATTAAATCTTTATTATTCAGATTATTATATTTGTTTCTCTTTTTTCCCTACATTTATATACTTTTTAAAAATATATATTTTCTTGATTTTCTTACAGAGAAGAAGGGAGAGGGAGAGAGAGTTAGAAACATCAATGAGAGAGAGAGAGAGAGACATTGATCAGCTGCCTCCTGTACACCCCCCATTGGGAATGTGCCCGCAACCAAGATACATGCCCTGATCAGAATCTAACCTGGGTCCTTTCAGTGTGCAGGGCGACCCTCTATCCAGTGAGCCAATCCGGTTTCAGCAAGGATATTTCTTAACTACAGTAAATTGTCTTTCATAGCTTCTATTATTAAAAATCTTATATAAACTTAGAACAATTAATCTTAATACAAGATTAATATCTATTCTTTAGGTTTTATATCCAATAACATCCTTTATGGGAAAAGAAATCATTTTTTGTCCTGAACAGAATCATCCTGTACAGGATCCCTTGTTTACATTTATTTGTTGTCTATCAAATTAAAAAAAATACATTTTACTAATTTCATTGAGGAAGGGCAAGAGAGAGAGAGAGAAACATCAAAGATGATAGAGGGTCATTAATTGGAAGTTGAGAGCATCAGATCTTCATTTATCTCTCCAAATCTGATTGCAGTAATATTTGCCCCCCTGATACTTGCTTTTGCTATTATTGATTCAGAATTCTCTTATTCAAATAGCTAGAGGCTGGGTGTATGAGATTCTAGCTCAGGGGAGGGGGGGGCGCGCCTGGTCTTACAGTCCAGGAGCCTTCATGTGATGTCCAACTGACAGCTTAGGACATCCAGCGGGGATTGGGCCTAAGCAGGCAGTCAGACATCCTTAGCGCTCCCTCATAGGCAGGGCTTACACAACTGGTCACTGTGTTCACCAGCTGTGAGCCCTACTTGTGGGCTTCTGGCTGGGCAGCACTCCCTCTGTGGGAGTGCATTGACCACTAGGAGACAGGACCTACATTGAGAATCATAGCAACTGGTCATTCTGCCGTTAAGTTTATTTGCATATTACCCATTTATTATATACTAGAGGCTCTGTGCATGAAATTCATGCATGGTGGGGCGGGGGGATGTTCCTCAGCCCAGCTAACACCCTGTCCAATCTGGGACCCCTCCAGAGATGTCCAACTGCCCTCTCATAATCCAGGACTGCTGGCTCACCTGCCTGCCAGTTTGCTCCTAAGTGCCCTCCCCTGCTGGCCATCTTGTGGTGGCCATCTTATGTCCACATAGAGGCAGGATTTTGACCACATGAGGACAGCCATCTTGTGTGTTTGAGTGATGGTCAATCTGCGTATTACTCTTTTATTAGATAGGATAGAGTGCTGGTGCATGAGTGGGGACCAGCTGTTTTGACCTGAATGGTGTCCTGGATCTGGGTGGGGATTCCCTTGGGGCATGGGGCAGCCTGAGCAAGGAGCCTTTGGTGGTTTGCTGGCTGGTTATCCCCCCTGGTGACCAAAGCAAAAGCCCTGATATCTGGGATTTATTTATCTTCTATAATTGAAACTTTGGGGCCTTAAATGGAGGCCTGGGCCCACCAGGGTGTGTGGAAAGCTTGGCTTCCTCCATCTCTGGGGAAACTCAAGCCTCCCTCCTGGTAGCTCTATGGTCTCAGCCATCTTGGTTGGGGTTAATTTGCATACTTTCTCCTGATTGGCTGGTGGGTGTAGTGGAGTGGTGTTTAATTTGCATATTATTCTTTTATTAGTTAGGAAGGTTTTAAGGATCTAGGGAAAATACCAGATGTAGGTTTTATATATATATACATTTTATTGATTTTTTCACAGAGAGGAAGGGAGAGGGATAGAGAGTTAGAAACATCGATGAGAGAGACATCGATCAGCCGCCTCCTGCACACCCCACACTGGAGACGGGCCCGCAAGCAAGGTACATGCCCCCAACCGGAATCGAACCTGGGACCTTTCAGTCCGCAGACTGATGCTCTATCCACTGAACTAAACCGGTTTTGGCAGATGTACGTTTTACAGATGGGTCAAAATGCGGAAATATTAAGAGTGATAGCAATACAATGGATTTTTAAATAGGGATTTTTAATCAGATAGTGTAGTTATTCATTTTACATACATTTACATTGTTTTAAAGGAGATCTCCAGAACTTTTTTCTTGCAAACATGAAACTCTGTACCCATTAAATCCTCATTTTCCCATTACCCCAGATCCTGATAGCCACCATTCCAATTTTCATTTCAACTTGATTGATTACTTTAGATAACTCATATAAGTGGAATCATACAATATTTGTCTTTTGGCAGCTGACTTACTTCACTATCATTTCCTTAAGGTTCATTCATGTTGTAGTATTTGAAAGAATTTTCCTTTTAAGTGTGAAGAATACCCGTATTTGTGTATATACAAATTTTGTTTTTTTTATATTCATTTATTAATCAACATTTGGGATGTTTCCACTGTGAATAAGGATATGGAAACATCTGTTCAAGATCCTGCTGTATTAATTCTTTTGGATATATATCCCAGTCTTCTTATGGGTTTTTGTTGTTTTGTTTTTTAGCAACCTCCATAATTTCTATAGTGGTTGCTACATTTTGTAAACCCACCAAGATATGTAGTGCTTTTAAATCATTTTTTACTTTGCTAATAATGTTAACTAGATTTTCTTTAGCTCATCATTTGTTTGGATATTCTATAGTATTGTGTCTATTTAATTGTATTTTTATTACTCAATTGCAGAAAGTTCTTTATTTTAGATAAGACTATTTTAATGTTTTTGATAAATAGATGTTCTTAATTTTAAAATAATTTAGCTTAATTTTTTCTTTATAAACAATTAAATTTGGTGTTCTATTTTTAAATGTTTTAAATGCTTAGAGGTCATGAAGCTATTTTCTTTTATAAACTTTTTGCTTTGTCTTTCATTTTTAGATCTACATTATAACTCAAGTTACATATGTGAAGTAAGGGTCAAGATTCATTTTTTTCTATATGGATATTTACACAGTACTATTTTTTTTCAAAAGGTGTTTTGCATTCTCACATTTGTCCTAAATCAGGTGTTCATTTTTATACTGATCTCCTGAACTTGCTATTCTATTTCATTAATCTCTTCATCTGGCATTGTACTAATTTGAAACTAACTAAATTACTATAGTTTTGCAATAGATCCTGATATCTTATTAATTACTTTCTCTGCATTTTCTTGGCTCTCATTGTTTCTTTGCATTTTTATATAAACAAGTTTGTCAATTTTCCCCAAACCAAAACAAGTTGATAAGATTTTTATTGTGATTGCATCATATAAAAAAATAAATTTAGGGAAAATTGAGGTTAATAGTTACTGACCCATCAACATGGTATCTCTCTCCATTTTGGGGGGTCATCTTGAATGTATTTACAGTTGCCAGAGTTCTTTTACTCAGTTTTCACTGCTATGAAAAAATACCAAGCTGGATAGATTATACAGAACAGAAATTTATTTTTCATAGTGATGGGTTTTGGAAGTCTAAGATTAGGGAACAACACGGTTGGTTTAGGACTCTTCGTGTCTTTACATGATTGAAGGAGCTCAGAAGCTCCATGGGATCTCTTTTTACACACTAATCCCATTCTTAAAGGCTTTTTGTCTATGACCTATTGCCTTCCAAAGGTCCCTCCTTCTAATAGAAGCACATTGGAATTTAGGACTTAATATGCGAATTTTGGATATACCCAATTATCCATGTCATAGTAATACTTAAGCATTTTATTGAACCTACATCTGAATTTTGAGACTTGTGCTTTATTTTCTATTGCTCATTGAAGGAAATTTGTAAAAATCCTGGTAAAAGCACAAATACCATGAATAAATAACATTTTAGCATTTTCCTTACAGAGAATGGATCAATAGAAATTTATAGTCTTGACAACTTGAAAGTTATCTGGTATCATTTTGTATGACACACTATATATAAATATTAGGGTTTAGGGAGAAGGTTCTAAAACCAGCTCTACTCAAGGGATGCCTTGATAGCAATGATTGTTAACCATCTGGAGACAGAAAAATGTGATTGTGTAAATAACATCTTAAATACCCCACGGGTATAGTATAATGTAAGTTAAATGGATAAATACTAAAAAATTATTGTTGTGTTTTACATTCACCGTTGCAGGTTGACACTCTAATATTACAATAAAATAGGTGTGATAAACCTTGATGACAATGTGGAGAAAAATCACAGGAATTGTAGGAACATTGTTTTCTATGTTCATTATTCAATTTAGTCAGTCATCCACTCAAGGAAAAGATCCATAACTTCAGATACTAAATTTGATTGCTCAAGTTTATTCTTAATGTTAGTAATCCTTGGTTATTTTCATCTAACTAGATTTGTCCTGTTGTGACATTTTTTTAGAGAAGTTAATTAGACTCTTCTCCAACAGCATCCTCTAGTACCTCTTTTGCAAAACTAGTCACAGTGACATAAATAGACTGCTTTGGTCTAATTTTACAAATAATAAACACATCCCGCAGATTTCTTTTCTGTCTGTTGTTCGTTAGTCAAGTCATCTCGGATACTCTATATAGTGAGTTATTTGGAGAAAGCTAGGTTGACAACGGAAGGTCCTATAGGCTTCGACTCATTGTGAAACAGTTATTTTAATAGATAAAATGCACTACAGAACTTTAAAAGCAATAGTCATGTTTTTAACTTTTGGTTTCTTGTTTTCCATCAGTGAATACATTCTGCTTTTGCAGGTTTTAAGAAGAAGCAGCGAAGAAGAGAAAATTCTTTGTTTGGTTAAGCAGCATACAGAGCACTACTGTCCAATAGCAGTGACAGTGGTGCTGATCCTGGTATGGGATGGCATTCCTCTTCCCTTGGCAGACAGATTGTATACAGAGCTTACTGAAAGTCTAAGAACCTACAGTGGTCATCCCACATTCCGAGGATGCGCTCTCAATGAAAAGTAATCATATTTATTTTTTACTATCTTGACATTCAGACTTCTATTATATAATATAAAATTGTTAATTAATTACCAACTATTTATATGGGAGAACAAGATTTTAGATATTGTGTAACTAAAAATAGTGACCATTTCTTTAGAGAAGGATATCATTTCATAGTGAGTTAAGAGCATTTTAGGATATCCTCCCTTCGAATATTACTTTATTGATTATTTCTTTGATACTGGATACTGCTCACCTAAAGAATCGGGAGCAGACTCTTTTCCGTAAAGGAAAAGCTTCCTCCACATTGAACTGTACCACTTTGCATTTCCTCCAGCAATGTGAGAGTGTCTGTTTTGTTTTTAATCTTCAACCTTATTTGTGTCTCAATTTTGAATGGTATGTAAGGATATTTTTCTCACTCTCAAGATAAAGTGTAATTCACCCATGTTCACTTTTAGAATTTTTGAAATCATAAATATTTAAAAACATAAATGTCTGTATTTAAAATTTATTCTGGTCAATATTAGGAACATGAAATTCATTTCGATTCCTTTTTCCATTTTTTCAACACTACTACTTTGTAAAGAGTACTCTGTATTGTCCTTGATTTGAAATGCTACTTAATTATATATGGAAATTATGCAATTGAATACTCTCCTCTATTTGAACTCTGTATTATTGTCTTGGCTTTTCAGCTAGTGAGTACCACATTTCTTAAATTGTATACGCTTTATTTAACATGTTTTTATTCATTTCAGAGAGGAAGGGTGAGATAGAAATACAATACATACAAGGGATCAAATGACCTAGTAGTTCATAGGTCAATGCTCATCCATTCAACCACACTGGCTGGCTTATATTTTATTTTATTTTTTTAAATATATTTTATGTTTTTACAGAGAGGAAGGGAGAGGGATAGAGAGTTAGAAACATCAATGAGAGAGAGACATTGATCAGCCGCTTCCTGCACTCTCCCTACTGGGGATATGCCCCCAACAAAGGTACATGTCCTTGACCGGGATTGAACCTGGGACCTTTCAGTCCGCAGGCCAATGCTTTATCCACTGAGCCAAACTGGTTTTGGCTGGCCTATATTTTAATATTTGGTAGGGCTTGCTTGCCATTCTTACTGTTTTTCAAGACTTTTTATTCTTTTTTTTTCCCTTGGTGCTTTCAAATAAACTTCGTAATCAACTATGTAGTATTAAAATAAACCTAATTATAATGCATTAAATTATACAAATGAACATCTTTATGATAATGAATCTCCTTATCCCATAAATTTTTTTTTTCAAGTTTCCTTCTGTGTTCATCAGGAGTGTTTTATCTGCTTTTCCTCAAATAGGTCTCTTTAATAAGAAATGTCATTATGCAATATATAATAAACATATCATTCCTTCTAATCCCACACAAGATTAATTAGTATACTCTCAGAGCATTCATTTATGCTTCTATTTTTATATTTTTCTTTTTAACGGCCACACATTTTTTTGTTGTTATTCTTCACCTCATGATATTTTAATATTGGGTTGTTGTTGTTGTTGTTGTTTTTTTAGAGAGAGGGAAAGACAGAGAAACACTGATGTGAAAGAAACACATCTATTGGTTGCCTCCTGCATGTGCCCTACTCAAGGTGAAGGCTAGGGAGGACCCTGCTACCAAGGTACGTGCCCTTGAATGTAATCGAAGCCAGGACCCTTGGGTGCAAACCAATGCTCTATCCGCTGCATGAAACTGACTAGGACTGTCCATAATTTTTAATATCTGCTAATTATTTTTGTGGGTATGCAATAATTTTTTATTTGAAGACACTGCTTTAAATGATACATATATATTGTCTTATTTAATATTTTTAAGAAACCAATAGTTCTATTTCACCCACTGTTGATCTATCATTTTTTCAATAATCATTTTTACAGAAAATATGTAAGAATGCCTATTTGAATCCTTACCTAGATTACATCATGGTTAATGGTTTGTTATATTTGCATTTATACCCTTAGGCACATACACTCATTTGTGAATATATGCATATTTTTATTTACTGATTTTTAATGTTTTCTTCTGTATTATTTGTGAACTAGTTTCACACTTAAATCTTTTATCCCTAAATAATACTCTAAAAGTTACTATTGTCCCAGTCCATGGATTCATGTACATTGAAAGGAGATTAAGTAACATGTGCGAGTCAATGTATACTTTAATATATAGAGATATCCTAAAGCATTCTTTTGCATATGCCCAGTACAATAATCAAAATCCGAAAATTAACTTTGATTTAAACAATTAATTAAAATGATATAGTCTACAGTTCATATTCAAATATCTGTTTCCCAATTACAATCTTTGTAGTAATTGTCCCCCACCACAGATTGGGTGGATTAAGTTGTTTTTTTTTCTCTTTTGGTTGCTTAATATTTTAATCTCACTTCTTTTTGTTACATGACATTGACATTTTTTAAAGGAATGAGTTAATTTTGTACAGAGTTGCTCAGTTCTGGCTTGTGAGTCCATTCATTCCACTTCAGAGATGTTGACTGCTTAAGGTATCCTTTGGAAGCTCTTAAGTGACCTCACATACAATATATACTATTATTTTCAAACCTCAGAAGAATATATTGATGTGTTTTATAGATAGAGGAGGTAAAGTCCAAAGTGGTCATGAAATGCTATAGTTTTCATTTCTTATAGAGATCGGACGTGGGATGTAAATCCAGGCCCTTTATATTCCATTCTCAAACCATCTTCAAATCAAACAGGTTACGAGTGATTTCAATCTGTGTAGTTTATTGCAGTTTATTAATTTTTGCAATCTTGAGCATTTTATTTAAAATTTTTTGATTTAATATTTAAAAATCTTACATAATAAAAGGCAGATTTTTTGAACAACGGAACTGGTGGCTTTGACATGCACTGACCAATGCTGACCCCTGGTCTTAAGTGCACTCCAACAGCGGGGAGCACTGCTTAACCAGAAGCAGGATTTATGGCTCACAGCGTACAGTGGTGGAGCCTCTCCCGCATTTGCCACAGCGCCAAGGACCCCTCTAGGGGATGTCCAACTGCCTGTTTAGGTCCGCTTCCCGAGGTGTCCTAGCCTGGGAAAGGGCACAGGCTGAGCTGAGGAGACACACACACACACACACCCAACCCAGCACATGAATGTCGTGCACAAGGCCCCTAGTGCACGTACAGTTAGCATTGTGATGTTTTTTTGTTGTTGTTGGGGTTTGTTTGTTTTTTGTTTTCAGATTTCAGGCATTCCCACCTGTATTTTGTAAAAATTTCTTTATTGATTAAGGTGTTGCATATGTGTCTTTATTTCCCCATCCTCTCTTTCCCTCCCCCCCCCATGCCCTTATCCCCTGTTGTCTGTGTCTATTGGTTAGGCTTATATACATGCATACAAGTCCTTTGGTTGATCTTTAGCATTGTGTTATTAACAGTAGTTAGATATACTAATAAAAGATGCGTTAAAATCAGTTTATTAGCCATGTGTACTTTAAGTTACATGAATCTATCTGAAGTAGTGTTTCTGCTTTGTCAGTTCATTGTCTTACAATTACCACCTTATAGGCGTACCTGTACTTGTCAAGGAATGGATCCTAAGACTTGTGGAGCTTCATTCTCTTTTGGCTGTTCATGGAGTATGTATTATAATGGCTGCAAATTTGGTAGAAGCCGACGACCTAGAAAATTTAGAATTGCTCCAAGTTCTCCCTTACATGTAAGTGCCCTTTTAACATTTGAATTATATGCTGAAAAAATATATGTATATATTTCTTTTAAATGTTTTTGAACAGTAAAAGTATTAAGTATTGCAAGTACTGACAAAACAGTAAAAAATATGTACACTTATGGAAACACATCATTATTATAAATAAATTACTAGATAAATCTATCAAACCAAATTGCAATTGTCCCTGGCTTCTCCCTCCTCTTTCTTCCCTAACACCAAAGATAACTTATTAAAAGAACATCTAGCATTTTATACCCACCCAAAGTAGGAAACCATTTCACAGACTCAGAAAGTTTACTACCCACAGATCTACTATGAAGCAATGACTACAGGACGTGTTCCAGATGCAAAATCTGTGAGACCGGAAGCAATCTATCCGGGACATGCGGCCATGGTGAGCAAAGAAATTACTCAAACATTACTTAAACATGTAAGTTTAAATAAGTTGAGTACTTAAATTAAAAATCATAAGCTATAAGTATAATTCCATTCTCTTAACAGCTCAATTGTGCATAGTCAGGGTTAGGGGTGGGTCACCTATAACAATTAAGTACGGTGATGCTTTATGCTTTGTTTGGAGTGGTAACAGTTTAGAAACTGATTAACTCAAGATCATTGTTTTTGAGCTCTGATTGTAAAAAAAGAAAATTTATATCACAAGCCACTTTATAGATATATACAAGTAAATAGTTAAAGCAAAACCATGAGAAAAAAAAAACTTAACCTTATTATATATAAGAATGAAAATATTTCTAAAATTAAAACAATATAGTTCTTGCTAAATATCTCTACAATGCAGTAAGATTTTGTTTAATTTCATTTATTTTTTAAATGCTAGTTGTGACCTAATTTCATGGCCCACTAATTTATTATGCCCACAGCTTGGAAAACACTGCTCTAGATGTATATAAACCATATTTGCATGTTTAACATTTTTTTAGATGAATAAATAAAGAATTTATAGTTTTGAATGATTTGGGGTGGGTGTATTAAAAAGCAAACCAGCCAAAACAGGTTTGGCTCAGTGTATAGAGTATCAGCCTTCAGACTGAAAGGTCCCGGGTTCAATTCCAGTCAAGGGCATGTACCTTGGTTATGGGCACATCCCCAGTAGGAGGGGTGCAGGAAGCAGCTGATCCAATGTTTCTCTCTCATCAATGTTTCTAACTCTCTATCCTTCTACCTTCCTCTCTGTAAAAAAAATCAATAAAACATACTTTAAATGGAAAAGAAGACAGCAGGAATTAATCCTATTATATCTCTAATACAATAATTAGAACATCTTTCAAAAAGGCTTAGTATGTGGCTGACTATTGAGTAACAGGTCAGAGTTTGATTCCCAGTCAGGACACATTCCCTAGTTATGGACTCAATCCCCAGTTTTGGGAGTGCGGGTGGCAGCCGATCAATGATTCTCTTTGTACATTTATGTTACTGTCTCTCCTTTTCCCTTCTTCTCTGAAATCAAACAAGCTTATTCATAGTATTAAATGAATAATGGTCTCTTGAAAGAGATAATTTATTTGGCATTTTTTATATTTCCCATCAATTGCAATAAAACAAGGAAAAGATTCAAGAGACAGGACTATTATTTGCAAATAAAGTACCATAGAAGTCTAACAAAAAGTGTATTAGACATTTAGGGAGAAAAATATTTAATAAATTTACATAGGGCATATAAAGTACCTGATAATGAAAAATTGGTTTGTTCTATCAAAGATGTGACACTTAATAACGTGATGTCAGTTGTCCCTTAAAATTAACCAATTTTCTTCCCAAATATTATATGATGAAACTATTAGCATGTAAATATACTAATAATATTGACATGACACTAATTTCTATTCTATCATAATATTGTTATATAATTAATAAATGTGAGATCAGTTTTTGCTTATGGTTATTATTGATAATTAGTAACATTTATATAGTGCTTATAATACAGGATGGAAATAGTTTTCATTCCCGAAACTGAGTGAAGGACAGGATGAATCTCAGTAGGCAAGGGTGAGTGAGGTGCATATAATATCCTTATAAGCTACGTCCAAGATAGTGGAAGTTCATTGAAAGGCTTTAAGAAAGAGAGTAATATAATTACACTTGTAATTTAAAGAACTCTCTATGGTTACCCTTTGAATAATGGATTGCAGTTGACCAAGCGTAGTTTGAACAAAATGAACTAGTAGCTTAAATTATGATTGGGCAGAAGAAATGGTGAGCAACGGTTGGTCTGGGAGATTTTTAAAATTAGAGGGGTGGCCTTGGCTGGTTTTGCTCAGTGGACAGTGTGACAGCCTGCAGATTAAAGGGTCCTGATTTGATTCTAGTTAAGGGCACATGCCCAGGCTGCGGTTTCCATCCCCAATGTGGGCATGCAGGAGGCAGGCAATCAGTGATTCCTTCTCATAACGTTTCTACTCTTTCAAACTCTCCCTTTCTCTCTGAAATCAACAAAAATAAAATTAAATGGCGGTTCTGTTTCTTGACTAAAAGTTATGCCGAAATAATGCCAGGTTAGTAGAGGAATGGATAATTTGTTCAGGTGGTAACATGTCATGTATGTGGAAAGGATGGTTCTTGATATAAGATATAGGGTGAGAAGAATAGAGGAATGTTGTCTTGAGCCCCAACAGGTAAAGATCTGATTTTTAAAAATATCTGTATATCTGAAACATTTATTCTAATAAAACATTTAGAAAATCAGGAGTTACTTTCCTTTTTTCCTCCTCCCCATAACCATTTCTACTCAATAAATAAGATAACAAGTTTGACTTGTAACACTATATTGTTCATAATATTTTACTGGCAATAAAACACCCTACCCAATATTTCAAGTGTTAGAAAACTATGAAACTTTTTAAAAATGGTATCCCATATGATAAAAGGCTAATATGCAAATCTAACAAACAGCAAAACAAACAGTCATTATGATGTCCACTAACCACCAGGGGACAGATACTCAACGCAGGAGGTGCCCCTTGGTGATCAGCGAACTTCTACGGGGGAGGCTGCACTCAGCCTGAAGCTGGGCTTACGGCTGGTGAGCACAGTGGCAGTGGCAGGGGCTCCCACCTTTCCAGCAGTGCTAAGGACCCCTCGGGGGATGTCCACCAAGGATTCCTGGACTGCAAGAGGGTGCAGGCCAGGATGAGGGGCTCCGGGGCCTCTAGTTTAAATAATTCTAAACTTTCCCCCAAATAAAATAATTAGTGTATATAGAAGAAAGTGTTTTTCAAGTAGGATCCCAACTTTCCTGATTCTACCCAGTAAGCTACATTAAGTATCAGATAATTAAGGGACAGATGAATGCAACAGAATACTCTAGATATAGGCTTGTTTCATTCATTCATTCATTCATTTTTCAATGGAAGCATCAACATAATTTGTTAGGAAATCAAAAGGGTTATTCTTAATTTGTTAATGTTGCCAATATTGAGGCTTGTTAGACTCAAGAATTAAAGTTCTTTTTTTCTTTTTCTCATATATATATATATATATATATATATATATATATATATATTATTGATTTTTCACAGAGAGGAAGGGAGAGGGATAGAAAGTCAAAAACATCGATGAGAGAGAGACATCAATCAGCCGCCTCCTGCACACCCCCCACTGGAGATGTGCCCGCAAGCAAGGCACATGTCCCTGACCAGAATCGAACCCAGGACCTTTCAGTCCGCAGGCCAATGCTCTATCCACTGAGCCAAACAGGTCTCTGCAAGAATTAAAGTTCTTATGTCGATGTTGCTGTTACTCAAGTAGGCAGTATCATTGAATACATATCTTATTTTTAGCAACATGAGAAAACTTGTAACCTCTAATATTTAGATTTCTGATTAGCTTATAACATAGAATTTTAGTTTGAAAAGACTGAATGAAAGCATGACAATCACTAATTGTATAGATTCTTAATAAACAGTCCGTATTGTTTTCTATTATAGCTCTTTCATCATTGTAAGTATGAAGTGTGCCTCACCCTACATATCATGTCCATAATCTTAAACTCACCTCACATGATATTGTGAAATAACCCTTATGGACTTTATTTTCCTATAGGAAAAAAACCTGGAAGAAAATTTACAGAGTTTGGCCACACTATTAGCTCCAATTTATAAACAGTATGCTCCCGTTGCTTACCAGAACCAGGTATGTGTGGGGACCTTATATAGTACATTTAAACATGGTTGAAATGTCTATATAAATAAAATTACTCTTAATGGAAAACCTTTCCAATTTCATTTTTTTTTTATTGGACAACTTTTACATTATCTAGGATTTTAAAGAAGTATTATTATGGCAATTGAATTAAAACATCATAAAATTGTGATTCGTTCTCAATATGAAATTTAGAAAGCAGGAATGTCTGACTGGTTAAACACATGAAAATTAATCAACCTGCCATACCATATTAATAGAACAAAGAAGTAAAGTGAAGTCAGTGAGTAATCCAAGTCTAACATAATAAAAACATTAAAAAAACTAACAAATAGAAGGGAAGTGCCTCAACCTGGTAAAGAACTTCCATGAAAAACTCAGAGTTAACAGAATTAATGATAAAAGACAAAGTTTTCTGCCTAATAATTGGGACAAGATAAAAATGCCAAATGTTACCACTTGCGTGAAACAAGTTATTAGAGGTTCTAGTCAGGACAATTAGGCAAGTAAAAGAAATCCAAACTAAAAACAAAGGGATAAAACATGTCTAATTACCAGTGTCATGATACTGTATCTAGAAAATAGTTCAGCATACACACAAACACAGAGAATCAGAAATTAGTGTTAACAAACCCACACTTAAAACCTTTATATTCATGTTGACCAATATCACTCCAATCACTTTAATTAATTAAGAATAAACACAATTTTAACCAAAGAACTGATAAGTGACTGCAGCAAGGTTTCTGCATAGAACATCAATATGCAAAAGCATTGCATTTGTATATATAGCAATAGACAATTGAAAAGTATAATTAAGAGAAAGTAGATCATCAGAATTTTTAAATGTTGTGCTTCAAAGGACATTGACAAGAAATTAGGGATTGGAATGTTAACTAAACTTATGGTGGCACTCATTTCGCAATACATGCCTGTTTCTCATTGTCACATTGTGCACCAAATTTACAGGTTACATGTCAGGAATATGTCAGTTAAAATGGCAAAGCAGGATTGAGTTGAAACGAAGACAACCAGAGAATGGGAGGAAATATTTATAAATCTTGTATCAGAACATAAAATAAGTACAGATATTTTATAATTTTAAAAGAAGCATCAGTCCATATTTTTTTAAATCTTTAGTTCATTTGTATTATGAATAACATGCTCCTTCTCTTCAATTTCAGCTTTTTGTTTACTTTTATAAATGTACTTTCTAGATCTGCTTCTTATTTAATTTTATACACTTTGAAAATTGCATACAAGATTAAGACACTCTATTTTTCTTTCTAATGGAATGACTTGGCTTATTAGGTAAATAATAAGCGGGCATTAGTATAGTCTTCAGTCATAATAATTACCATTTGACCCATGTATCCTCAACCTCTTTATCCTGAATGTCACTAGACTACACATACAGTACAGCAATATTGTCATTTACGACAGCTCTGATATTAAAAACTGTAATTAATTTAAGAACTTTATCAGGAAGTGATTTTTACACTTTACTGAAATTGATTCTTTCTATTATACTGTGTCAGGCTTTTTTTATTTTATTTTATTTTTTTCCAAGGTACAATTTGAACATCTTGGCAGAGAATGTCGGCTTGGGAACAACAAAGAAGGTCGTCCTTTCTGTGGGGTCACTGCTTGTGTAGATTTTTGTACCCATGCCCACAGGGACACTCACAACATGCCTGATGGAAGCACTGTGGTATGTACCTTGCTCCCTTTTGATTCTAAAACCTCCATTGCTATATGCTTAGGCTGACTTGTAACATCGTTTTGTATGTTCTACTCCATAATATAGTAATTGATCATTTTCATTTATTATTGAAGTACTTTACTTCCAAAAGAGTTTGAGAATTAGCCTTCAACGTATATTTTGTTGAAACTCTTCAATTATATGTTTAATTGGAGTGTGCTTGCTAGGAGGTAGGTGTTTTCTGAATATTCAAAGCAACCTTTCTGTCCTATCAATGTGGTAGTGTAGAAAGTAAGGCAATTTACCTTTTTTTTTTTTTTTAAGGATGCACACTTGAAAAGTATGTTTTTTCATTGATTTTAGAGAAAGGAAGGGAGAGCGAATAGAGAAATACTGATTGGCTGGCTTCTGCACACCCCCTACTTGAACCCGGGCATGTGTCTTGATGGATAATCAAAATGGCGACCTCTCAAGGGCCTTAGTATTTATTATAAAATATATTTTGTTGAGATATATTGTGGAGAGAGCGTCGGCCTGCGGACTGAAGGGTGCTGCGTTCGATTCCGGTCAAGGGCATTTACTCTGGTTGTTGTGGGCACATCCCCTGTAGGGGGCGTGCAGGAGGTGGCTCATCAATGTCTCTCTTCGAAGTTTCTAACTCCCTATCTCTCTCCCTTCCTCTCTGTAAAAATCAATAAAAATATATTGTTGTGTTGGTTTTTTATGTGTGTTTTTTT
Organism: Lasiurus cinereus; assembly: GCA_011751065.1. Lineage (NCBI taxonomy): Eukaryota > Metazoa > Chordata > Mammalia > Chiroptera > Vespertilionidae > Lasiurus > Lasiurus cinereus. The sequence continues at coordinate 18,661,415 of JAAGEH010000426.1, forward strand.
TTTTTTTTTACAGAGTGGAAGGTAGAGGGATAGAGATTTAGAAACATCGATTAGCTGCCTCCTGCACACCCCACTCTAGGGATGTGCCCGCAACCAAGGTACATGCCCTTTACCAGAATCGAACCTGGGACCTTTGAATCCGCAGATGGATACTCCATCTACTGATCCAAACTAATTAGGGCCTTAGTGTGTTTTTTTTTTTTGCCATCTGTACTTCAAGGTGGGGTGTGTGTGTGTCTGTGTTTTGAGAGAACTGTGCCAAATTTATCAGCTTTTTAATGTGTATCAGTTGTTAATGCTAGTATGTATAAAGTTGTGTGAATATTCAAAAACCATGAGATACTTTCCCTGACTGGTGTTTCTCAGTGGATTGGTCCACATCTTCTTTAAGAGAAAGAAAGATACTTAAATTAGGTAGAAAACCCAGGGAGAAATCTTGCAGTATTTCTGTTTGTTTGTTTGTCTGTTTGTTTGTTTTAATGCAGTAACTTTGTTTCCTTGGCCCAGTGTAAGTACAGGCTCTTAACAGTGTAATTTGAAAGGCACAATCTGATTTTTCACTGGTCTATAGTCTAGGAATCATCACTCTGCTGCACTGATTATTTGATGTGTTTTTCAAATGTTGGAATTTTATAAATCTGACCTAGTCAGTGTTGCTTAGCAGTTGAGTGTCAACCCATGAACCAAGGGGTCACCCGTTTCATTCTCAGTCAGTGCATATGCCTGGGTTACAGGCTCTATCCCCATTAAGGATTATATTGGAGGCAGCTATTCAATGATTCAGTGTTACCTTTCCTTGTCACTATCTCTAAAATCAATAAAACGATATTTTTAAAAAATCTCTCCATGTGACTCTTAGCCAGAGTGGTTCATCATCATCATTGGTTAGTACATTTTACCTAAGTTGCTGCATTTCAAAATATCTGATAAGCCTGGGTTAGGTTCATGGTTAAACTAAATGCTGATTTTCTCTTTTATTGTTCTTGTCTCATACCTTTTTCATGCTCATTCTTTTCTTTTTAAAAGTATATTATTTTTTTAAATTATATTTTTATTGATTTTAGAAATGAAGGGCGAGGAGAGATAGCAACAGCAATGATGAGAATCATTGATTCGCTGCCTCCTGCATACACCCACACTGGAGATCGAGCACAAAACCCAGGGATGTGACATGACTGGATTGGAACCCAGTAACCTTCGGTCCACAGGCTGACACTCTATCCATGGTTCATGTTCATTCTTTCCCACTGTTGTTATTCATGTAATGAGGCTCATGCCTAGTACTTGGCATAATTATAAATATCTCCATCTTAAAAAACCTGAACCCTTGAAATTCTACTGTCAAGTTTTCTTCCACCCTGTCTGTTTCTTATATTTTAATGTTTAATCTTTGTCCCCTTCTTAGTATATCTACAGACAAATAAATAGATTGACATAAACATTTACGGGTAAAAGATTTGATTTTTTTAACAGAATTTTTCTAAATTTTAAAATATTGAAATCGATTGAGTTCAGTATTTCAAGCCTTGTTAGTAATTTGACTAGAGATACTGAGAAAACAGTAAGATTTTAAAAACTTTTTGCCTACCTGACTTTTAACCATCTTCATTATTCAACCTTGGAAATCAAATCTTGGAAACAATTGTATATGCTTTTAATTACATTTGAAAATTATCAAAACAATAGTTTATGAAGAAGAATTAAGTATCAAAGATTAGAAATTTCCTGTATTTTTATTTCTCTATAATTTTTAAAAATAATGTACAGTCAAGGCCTGAGAAATAGGTTACATTCAAGACAAAATTTTCTTAAGATGTCCTATTTCTCATACAAACAAAGACAATCCTGGCTATTTTTCTCAGTGGTGAGAGCACTCACTTGCACACAGAAGGATCATGGGTTCTATTCCCAGTCAAAGGCCTCTACCTCAGTTGTAGGTTTTCCATCCCCTGTAGCCGTTGGTTGAATGTTTCTCTCACTTAAGTGTTTTTCTTTTGTCTCTCTCCCCATTCTCTCTTCCACTCTCTAGAAATCACTGTGAAAAAATATCATCAGGCCCTAACCAGTTTGGCTCAGTGGATCGAGCCTCGGACTAAAGGGTCCCAGGTTTGGTTCCAATCAAGGGCATGTACCATGGTTGTAGGCACATCTCCAGTAGGAGGTGTGCAGGAGGCAGCTAATCAGTGTTTCTACCTCTCTGTTTCTCTCCCTTCCTCTCTGTGGAAAAACCAGTAAAATATATTTTAAAAATATATATCCTCAGTTCAGTGTTTGTTTTTTTAAGAAAACAACATCACATATCAGGCAAATTATAATAGAATCAAAATGTAAAAGAAAGTTTATCAAGATACAATACTTGATAACTTCAGTTATTTTTTTAAAAACAAGTAAAATATACATTGTGCTTAAAAAGAAGATCTCTTCTTCCTCTTTTGCTTCATGAATATATATTCATTTATTTAATGAAGGCAGAAAAGATACTTAGAAATTTCACTTAACAAATAGAAAGTAAAAATCCTAGTGGAAAACATGGCAAATTAGAAAATTTATTATTATTAATCTCCTTCAACCTGAAGGAATTTGACATTATTAAAGTATTAAGAATAAAGGTTTTGTATTGACTATAAAATAGTTGTTCAGATTATTACAATTGTTTTTCTTTATTTCCCCCATAGCTCTCCTCTACCCAGGTCCCACCCCTCCCTCTGCCCTTACCTCTCCACCATATTGTCCTCATCCAAAGGTGTATGATTTTTGTCCAGTCTCTCCCCGCACCCCCCGACCCCTTTTCCCCTGAGAATTGTCAGTCTACTCCCTTTCTATGCTCCTGATTCTATTATATTCACCCGTTTATTCTGTTGATCATATTTTTAATTCACTTGATTTTTTTTTAATATATTTTATTGATTTTTTTTACAGAGAGGAAGGGAGAGAGATAGAAAGTCAGAAACATCAATGAGAGAGAGACATCAATCAGCCGCCTCCTGCACGCCCCACAGTGGAGATGTGTCCGCAAGCAAGGTACATGCCCCCAACCGGAATCGAACCTGGGACCTTTCAGTCCGCAAGCCGACTGCTTTATCCACTGACCCAAACCGATCTCGGCTTCACTTGATTTTTAGATTCACTTGTTGATAGACATGTATTTGTCATTCATAATTTTTATGTTTACATTTTTCTGCTTCTTCTTCTAAAAGAGTACCTTTCAGCATTTCATATAATACTGGTTTGGAGTTGATGAACTCTAGCTTTTTCTTATCTGTGAAGCTCTTTATCTGCCCTTCAATTCTGAATGATAGCTTTGCTGGGTAGAGTAATCTTGGTTGTAGGTTCTTGCTATTCATCACTTTGAATATTTCTTTCTATTCCCATCTGGCCTGCATAGTTTCTGTTGAGAAATAAGCTGACATTCGTATGGGTGCTCCCTTGTAGGTAATTAACTGTTTTTCTCTTGCTGCTTTTAATATTCTCTCTGTCTTTTCTTTTGCTCTTGGTATTTTAATTGTGATATGTCTTGGTGTGGTCCTCTTTGGATTCCTTTTGTTTGGAGTTCAGTGCGCTTCGTGGATTTCTAAGTCTGTTCCTTTCACCAGGTGGTGGAAGTTTTCAGTCATTATTTCTTCAAATAGGTTTTCAGTATCTTGTTCTCTCTCTTTTTCTGGCACCCCTATAAATTCTGATGTTGGTAAGGTTGAAGTTGTCCCAGACAGAGGCTTCTTACACTGTCTTCACATTTTTGGATTCTTTTTTCTTTTTGCTTTTCCAGTTGAGTGTTTTCTGCTTCTTTGTATTTCAAATTCTTGACTTGATTCTTGCATTCCTCTAGTGTGCTGTTAGGTCTCTGTATAATGTTTTTTATTTAAGTCAGTGTATGTTTACTTTCTAGTTGGTCCTTTTTCATCTCCTCTTGGGTCTCACTAAATTTATCCATCTTTTGTAGGAAATTTTTGAAAAACCTAACGATGGTTTTGAACTCTATCCAGTCATTTGTTTTCCTCAATTTCTTTCATTTGTGATCCGTTTTTTTGTCTCTGCATTTTTACTGCTTCTCTGAGTTGGTAGAGTAGCTTTTCTGTGCTAGTTGTCTCTATATGGCCCAGTAGCTCTGCCTCCCCAGTTAACTGAAGTGGACACTCTTGGTGTATCCCTTTGTGGACTGTGTGTACAGCCTTGTTGTAGTTAAGTCTTGATTGTTGTTGGTATCACTGGAAGAAATTGATCTCCAAGCCAATTGGTTGTGAGGATAAGCTATGTCTACGCTGGGAGAATTTCTGTGTTGGAGTCAGCCTTATGATACAAGACTTGCAAAATTGCAAAAGCCTCTGTGTTTAGGTTGGATGGGATGGAGTCTCAGGGCTCAGCAGACAGCCTTGGCTTCTACTCAGCCCTGTCCTAATAGGCCCCTGGGTCTCACTGTCCCTCAGTAATCGCTGCAGGGATGTGCGCACCTCCAGACCTCTGCCTTTCCTGCTCCCATGAGTTTCCATGTGCTTGGGGGACCGGTATGAGCCTCGGGTTCAGCGCAGTCGGAAGTGGATTTGAGCGCAATTGGGAAGTTCTATCTTTCTCCCACTAGAGAAAGCCAGTGGCACAATCAGCAATCAATCCTCTGTGCCCAGATCCCTGCCTTTCCTGGCTCCCCTAAGTTTCCCTACACTCCTCCCTTTTCACAACAATCCAGACTCGGTCCATATGAGTCTCGCCCAGCACTGGGGTTCAGTGCAGTCGGGAATTTCCGTCTCCCTCCTGCTAAAGGCAATCAGCCATGCACGCCGCCACTCATCCTCTCCACACGTGTGTCTCTGTACCTCAGCTTTTTGAAGGTTCTCTGAGTGTCCATGAGACCCTCTCTTTCCTTCTCATTGTACAATTTTCACTCAGCCAGCTTTCCTATGGTTTTAGATGGCTTTTAAATGGTTGTGCGAAGCCGCAGCTTAGGTATTCACCTTTGCCACCATCTTGTTTTCTCTTCAAAAATAGTACTTTCGCCCTAACCGGTTTGGCTCAGTGGATAGAGCGTCGGCCTGCGGACTGAAAGGTCCCAGGTTCGATTCCAGTCAAGGGCATGTACCTTGGTTGCGGGCACATCTCCAGTGTGGGTCGTGCAGGAGGCAGCTGATCGATGTCTCTCTCTCATTGATGTTTCTAAGTCTCTGTCCCTATCCCTATCCCTTCCTCTCTGTAAAAAATCAATAAAATATATTTTTTTCAAAAAGTACTTTTTTAAAATTTTTTTTATATATTTTAATTGATGTTTTACGAAGAGGAAGGGAGAAGGGATAGAGAGCCAGAAACATTGATGAGAGAGAGACATCAATCAGCTGCCTCCTGCATGCTCCCCAATGTGGATGTGCCTGCAACCAAGATACATGCCCTTGACCAGAATTGAACCTGGGACCTTTCAGGCCAACGCTCTATCCACTGAGCCAAACTGGTTTTGGCCAAAAATATTACTTTCATAGTAGTTAATATTTAATATGAAAACAGTGAACAACAGCTCACTAACTGTCTTTTATTCAGGCAATTAAGATGTAATGTAACAGCTAAAAGTTTTAAAATTTTAAATATAAAATATGTAAACATGCAATATTGTTTGTTTGTTTGTTTTTTTACTTAAAAAGTAAATTGAAAATTATAGTGGTCTGTTTACAAACAATTGATAAGTTCATAGTATTTAATATTTTTTAATCTTTTAATATATAAAGTTGAATATAAAATTTGAATACAGATCCCTTGCATTATGGCAATGAGATGGTAGGAATAACTGATGAATGTACAGGACCTATATTTTCCATTTCTCTTCCTATCAGGTTTGTACTTTAACACGAGAAGATAATCGCTCATTTGGTGTCGTTCCTCAAGATGAGCAACTGCATGTTCTACCCATGTATAAACTATCAGACACAGATGAGTTTGGCTCAAGGGAAGGAATGGAAGCTAAGATTAGATCTGGGGCCATTGATGTCCTCAAACCCTGCCGCAAAAAAAGAACATTTTTTAAGAACCCAATTCCTCGTCCGAGTGAAATCAAAAGAAAAGTGGCGTTCACATGTAAGATAAAGGCTGAGAAGACGAAATTCATTCCTCAAAAGAAGCGGAAGAAGAATAACCCGACAACACACAACAGTAAGGCTTCATCACTGTCGCTTTTAGATGAGGCATGGGACCATGCTAGTTATCAGTGCATCAGTTTCTTTGGCAGATATTCATTGTTTCCTTTGTACTATATTCTTCCTCTAACTTATCTTTGTTACTCTTAGTAATGGGCATTAGAGAAAGAAATCCTTTATGTTAGTTATCATGCAATTAAGTTAGTTCGTTGATTTTTCACAGAGAGGATGGGAAAGGGACAGAAAGCCAGAAACATTGATGAGGGAGAGACATCAATCAGCTGCCTCCCGAACTCCCCCCACTGGGGATGGGCCCGCAACCAATGTACATGCCCTTGACCAGAATCGAACCTGGAACCCCCCAATCCCCAGGCCCGCGCTTTATCCATTGATCCAAACCAGTCTCGGCAATGTTATATCTCTTTTTTAAAAAAAAAAAATGCGTTTTTATTGTTTTCAGAGAGTTAGGGAGATGGAGGGAAAGACAGAAAGATCAGTGACTTGGGAGTATCCTTGATCACCTGCTTCCTGCACAGCCCCTACTAGGGAACGATCCGACAACCCAGGCATGTGCCCCTGACCAGAGTAGAATCCAGGACCCTTTAGTTTGCAGGATGATGCTGTATCCACTGATCCAAACCAAATAGGGCTAATTTTTTTTAAAATATAACTTTGTTAGAGTTCAAACTATATATATACAGATAGATAGATAGATAGATCTTTTCTTTTTAATGTAACTTTGTTAGAATTCACACCATAGATAGATATAATGATAGATAGATAGATAGATAGATAGATAGATAGATAGTACCAAATATATCTACTATTAAAAGGGAAATATGTTAATAAGACTGGGCATTCTTCTGGACAAAGCTGCAACAGCTCCAAGATGATGGAGGCAGCTCCTTCTGATTGGCCCAGTTTCCTCCCACAGAGGAAGGTCAGACTGCTTCCCAACAGGAGTGGGTATAAGACACCAGTATGACATCCCCTGAGAGTTCCTGGACTGTCTAAAAAGTCAGGCCAGGATGAGAGACCCTTCCCTATTGCACAAATCTTTGTGCACTAGGCCTCTAGTTTCTACATAATTACCCACACCAACCATCAACAAAAACTGCCCCATCTCTCTCTCTCTCTCTCTTTTTTTTTTTTCCCAAAAAACGTAGGGGTTTTTTGTTTTTGTTTTATTTTGTTTTCTTAATCCTCACCCAAGGATTAGAGAAAGAAAGTTGGGTAAGAGAGAATGAGATGAAACTTCTATCATGCCCTAACCAGAGATCAAAACAGGCTACCTAGGTATGTGCCCGGTCCGGGAAACATAAAATATTTTGGTATACAGGAAGATGCTCCAGCCAACTGAGCTACCCAGAAAGGGCAACACGTTCTTTTTTTGTTCTCCATCTATTTTGAAACCCCAATCCTCTTTTTTGATGTACATGAAGTTACATTACTTCTTGAAGTCTTCCTTGATCAATTTAAGTAGCCTACTCAACCAGTTTTACTAATCACCACTCAAGTATTTTGGGTATTGGAAATGCAGCCATGGCAATGAAGGCATTTAAATACGTCATAAAGGCCCTGACCGGTTTTGCTCAGTGGATAGAGCACTGGCCTGCAGACTAAAGGGTCCCAGTTTCGATTCCAGTCAAGGGCATGAACCCTTGTTGTGGGCACATCCTCAGTGTGGGGTGTACAGGAGGTAGCTAATAGATGTTTCTCTCGCATTGATGTTTCTAACTCTCTATCCCTCTCTTTAAAACATCAATAATATATATTTAAAAAACACTTTAAAAAGAGTAAATAAATACTTCACAAAGATTCATTAAGAGTAAGGCAATTCTGCCGAAACCGGTTTGGCTCAGTGGATGGAGCGTTGGCCTGCGGACTGAAGGGTCCCGGGTTCGGTTCCGGTCAAGGGTAATGTATCTTGGTTGTGGGCACATCTCCAGTAGGAGGCATGCAGGAAACAGCTGATCGATGTCTCTCTATCATCGATGTTTCTAACTCTCTATCCCTCTCCTTTCTTCTCTGTAAAAAAAAAAAATCAATAAAATATACTTAAAAAAAAGAGTAAGGCAATTCTGCGAAGTTCTGATGTTAATGAGAATCTGCATTGCTTTTATTTGGAGAAATAGCATTCCAGCCAGAAAAAAAACGGCAAAGGCAGGAATTTTCCCTTTAATACTTGATGTTAGCAAGGAGGCTGTTGTGGTTGGAGCAAGTGTGAAATGCAAATATCTGGAGATGAAATGGGAGAGATAAGAAGGTTCCAAGCATCTCAGGTTTTGTAGATTGTTGTAAAGACTTTGGTCTTTATTGTGAATGAGTAGAAGTTTACTGTAGATTTCAGTATAGAAAAGGGCTATGATGTGACTCAAACCTATCATGCTGGTTACTAGGTTAAAATTAGAGTGAAGTGGTCCAATAAATAGAAAAGTAGGGTCATCCTAAAGGGCTATCCTAACAATTCAGGAGAGAGACCAGAGTGGCTAAAAAGTGTATAAGGAAATACCTAATTCCAAATATGGTTTGAAAATTAAATCAACAGGATTTCTGATTAAATTTGGCATGTGTCCCTAAAAAAAGTGTCAAGGTTTACCCTGATATTATTGGCCTGAAGAAAGTGGAAGTGTGGAGAAACCAACCGGCATGTAATGAGGAATGGGGAGAGGAGAACAGAATTGGAAAGGTTTACAGAAAGACCAGAAACTCATGTCTGTCCAACTTTCAAACCTGTGTGATTGAATATGTACCAGGAGGTTACTATTTGATTCCCAGTCCCCACACATGCCTGGGTTTCTGGCTCAATCCCCAGCAGAGGCCATGGAGGAGGCCACTGATGAATGATTTTTTCTCATCATTGATATTTCTATCTCTCATTCCTTCCTCCCTGAAATCAATAGAAATATAATTGTCCCATCTTTAGTCAGTAGAAACTCATCAAGCTGGCTTACAAATTGCTTTTTCAGAACCCCCAACTGTCTTTGATAGCTTCTGTTCTGGCCAGATGTTCCAGGCTCATCTATACTAATAAAAGGGTAATATGCTTATTAGACCTGATCTCTACTGGAAGTCTTTCGGTCCTCCAGCTTCCTTCTGGATACAGCCACGGGGGCCGAGGCAGAGGCATTTAGGGACGAGCATGCCAGCAGGGGAGAGCAGTTAGGTGTAAGATCAGGCAGGCAGGCAGAGGCAGTTAGGGATGATCAGGCTGGTAGGGGAGCCATTAGGAGCCAGCTGTCATTGACTGGAGAGGGTATAGGTCGGGCTGAGGAACTCTCATTGCACGAATATTGTGTACCAGGTCTCTAGTCTAATTCAATCCTGTTCCACTTCTAAAATCAGCCATTTCTCTAAACATCTCAAGGAAAAAATACATCATGAATTTATATTGATATTCAAACATAGAATTATAGGGTATTCTTCAACTTTCTTGCTGTTTATATTTTTAAGAGGGGCTGTTGATTTGTGTTTCTTTTTTATGGGAGAAATGACAGTGCACACTTTTTAAATAAAATGCTGGTTACGTTCTGCTTATAAATAACAATCATATCATTTTTACTTTTGTGTCATTCCCCATTAGAGAGCATCTTTACATGCCATTTTTAAAATAACATATACCACTCTGGCACATAAGTTCAGTCTGTTGGAGTGTTTTCCTATACACCAAAAGTTGTGGGTTCAATTTCCATTAGGGCACATATCCAGGTTGCAGGTTCAATCCCTTGGTGAGGTGCATATAGCACTCAACTGATCAATGATTCTCTCTTATATCAATATATACTTCTCTTTCCTTTCCTCTCTATTTATAATCATATCCACAGGTGAAGATACAATTTTTTTTGCTAATATATACCTTATTTTTAGTCATATGTACAATATTTGGCCCATAACATCTTAACCCCTTTGTAATCTTACCCATGAAACCTTTCTTTTACAGTTTTAATAGGCTTAATAAAAGACTCATCACTATTTTACATTTTCTTGACCCATTTTTTGTATTTGTTTACAACTTAACTGCCATCATAATGGATGTAGCATGCATTTCTTGATGTACCACTCCTTGGGTCCTATGTATAACTTCTCTTTGGAAATGAGAACTAGCCCTTGCCAGTTTATCACAGTGGGTAGAGTGTCAGCCCATGGATTGTTGGGTCCTGGGTTCCATTTTTAATGTATACATGTCTATTTTACATTAAGTGGAACAAAATTAGCCAACATTTCCATTATCAGTGTTTTGTTATATTAGTCTTTGTACTCTTTAAAAATATTCTTTATCCCTAGCTGGTTTGGCTCAGTGGATAGAGATTTGGACTGTGGAGTGAAGGGTTCTGGTTTGATTCCAGTCAAGGGCACATGCCTGGGTTTTGGGCTCAATCCCTGGTAGGGGGTGTGCAGGAGGCAGCCGATCAATGATTCCCTCTCACCATTGATGTTTCTGCCTGTCTCTCTCCCTTTCCCTTCCTCTCTGAAATCATTAAAAATAATAATAATAAAAATAAATAAAATAAAATCTAAAAAAATGTGAAACTGAACCCAATTTTGTTTTCAAAGGTTCAGACAACATTCAAGTTTACTCTATGATACCATCCATTCCTCACCCAGTGCAAGAGGCACACTTATCCCCAGACTTCTCCTCGCCCACCAACAGTGCTTCGACCACAATATCTTTAACTGATGCCTCGGTTTCATGCGGGTTTCCTGAAAGAAGTAGCGATCCCAACTGCACAATGTCTTCTGGGAGACTCAGTGATGCTAATGCTGCTGTTGCTGGGGAATGCTCTGGAATTGCACAGCCTGGTGAAGTGAGTCCTCTTCCCACTTTGCCTATGCCCATGTCCTATTCCCTGGTTGGTTCTGAGCCTCCCACTGGTCCATCTGAGCAGATACCTTCTAATGAGCCAAACCAGCAGCCCCCACTCATCACCTCTGCTCCTGAACTTGCTTCCTCTCTGATGAAAGAAGATGAGCAGCATTCGAAAGCACATGAGCCTCCATCATATGACCCCCTGTTACCCACTGTGGAGAGTCTGCCCAGGACTGAGGAGTATTGGTCAGACAGTGAGCACATCTTTTTGGATGCCAATGTTGGTGGGGTGGCAATAGCACCTGCTCATGGCTCCATTTTAATTGAATGTGCCCGACAAGAGATTCATGCTACAACTCCCGTCCAACACCCAAACCGGAACCATCCTACACGCCTCTCGCTTGTCTTCTACCAGCACAAAAAGCTAAATACAGCCCACCACGGTTTTGAATTAAATAAGGAGAAGTATGAGGCTAAAGAAACTGAGAATAAGAATGAGAATGAGAATGACAGTGACAATGACAATAAGAATAAAAATAAGAATAAGAAAAGTAAGGTCTCAAAGCAGAGAGATCAGGCAGCTAATGAGGGTTCTGAACAGTCCCCTGAAGATAATGAATTGAAAAAAATTCCTTTTCATAAAGCAGTAACATCAACCCATGACAATGTTGTCACCGTGGCCCCTTATGCTGTCACACATGTTGCAGGGCCTTATAACCATTGGGTATGAAGGCTGTTCTCCCCTTTTTAATGCCTTTGCTAGTGCAGTGTATTTTTCCAAGGTGCTGTTAACGGAAAGTCATTGTTGTTTACTAGATCTTCATCTCACCCATTTGAAGGCTGAAGTAAAACAAACAAATGAAGTAGGGTGGGTATTTCTTAACTGTGACTATATATTTTGACAATTGATAGAAGGTGCACATTTTAAGCAAAAATAAAAGTTTTATAGTTTTAAATACATAAAGAAATGTTTTGGTTAGGTGTTAACCTTGAGAGAATCACTCAGTTTGGTGCTTTAAATAAGTCTGTTTACTATGAAACGAGTAATTTTTAGAGGCTTTTAACTGATAATGTGCTATGATGTAAAATCAAGACACACAGTGTTAACTCTACACAGCTCCTGGTGCTTAACCACATCAACACAGTTAATTATAAGCTGAATTATTATTTCATGGTGCCATTGTTTCAACATCTTCCAATCATTGCTAGAAAATAGGCATATTCCTTTGAAATAAACCAATGAAATGTTTTCTCTCTTAAAGTGTCTCCTATATAAAATAATTCGTTATTATTATGTTTGGAGGCTGTTTGTAAATTGTAAATATATATTTTAAAAGCACTTTCTATTTTTTAAATTAACTTGAAATAGTATAGTATAAGAATCCAATTGTCTATTGTTTGTGCATATTTGCATACAAGAGAAATCATTTATTCTTGCTGTGTAGAGTTCCATCTTATTAACTGCAATATGTATTCATATATGTGTATGGTTTGTGTTTTATAATGTGCTTTTTATCATTCAAATATTAGCTACTTATATAAAATCAATCATGCAAAAATTAATTATTCAAATTGGAATTTGAAAGGATAGCATCAACATTGATTAATATTTTCTTCGAAACTAAGTGTGAACTCTTACTGAGCAACGTTGACCCCAATTTATTTTCACTGTAACTTTCTCAATATAACCCATCAAAGCTGTTTCCAAAAGGAGACTTGACATAATAGGATTCAGAACTGTCAAATGCTTCTAAAGTTTCAAGATGATAAAATACAAAAATTAAGTAGTAAGAACCGTACCCATCCCAAATTGCCTTATTCTGAAAGTCATTCTAGTAGAGACTAAGAATAAAATTTTAGTAGAATTATTTTGAAAATAAATTCCTTATCATTACACATACAAAACAAATAGTAGGAATGATATAAGTAAGTTAATCCAAAGTAGTTTAAACGTTAGTTTGGGGGAAATGATAAAACTCTTCTGAGATAAAATTGCCTATGATCTAGGTAATAGGAAAAATAGGCATTCTGTTTATTTTTTAGCCCTCCCATTATTTCTTGTATTACTTTTTCTGATTCAAAAGAGATTGCCCAAACCAAATTTTTGATCGAGAAGAAATTTCAATGAAAACTTGATTCTGTTAAAATGTAGAGGTGCTATATAACATTCAAAGTCTCAGATTCCTTGGGAGTATGGAAAACCTAATGGTGCTTCTCCCCTGGAAATGCCATAGGAAGCCCATAACTGCTAACACTCACAATTTTGGTGCAAAAGCAAACAATTCCAGCAAGCTCTCTAAAATTAATCATAAATTATTAAAATAATATATGGTGCAAAGTATCAGTTCTAAGCTTTTGACTAATCAGTGTACAGGAATAGAAGGGATTGTAAATAGCAAAATGTCATTGATAGACCATCTTGTACAAGTAAATTTCTGCTTATGAATATGTAAAATAGAGTAATTCATTGACTTGTTTTAGTATTTTTGTGTGCCTTAGATTTCTGTTGTAAAACATGTATATTTTTGTGAACCTATAGTTTCCTATACATTTCAGTATAAAGTGATTCTTTATTGTTTCAGCTGCTTCAATAAGATATTTTCTAGTAGTAGACTATCAGGAGTACACCCTTGTAATATTTTATTTTAGGCCTTAGCTCTCCCTAGAAGTTATTTTCTCACCAGATTTAATGGATAAAACTTAAAGATCTTTTATCCATCCACCCATCTATCCATTCAACACTTATTGAATGTCTGCAAATTTTAAGTAATATCTTTTGTTTTCTTTGAATCACCACCCATAACAGTAAACTTGAAGAGTTAAAGTCCTAGAAGATACTCTAACGCATTTTTCAGAAATAATAATAATAATAAGCACATTTCCTTCAAAACAGACCATTGTCATATATGTACAGCAATTCAGATCAGTGTCAGTAACTTAAAATAAGTTTCCTTAACAATCTAAACTTGAAGCACAAGTGTTGATTTTAGGGAGCACTAGGATTTTTGAAGTTGTTGCAGTTTACCAAAACAAGTACATGAAAATATACAATCTTAGCTAAAAATATCTCCATTCAGTTATAATTAACACCTGCTTAGCTAATAACCCCATAATGGGAACCACACATGATTCCTGCATTATTGAACTCTTTCATAAGTTTGCTATCCCATTGTATGCCCTGGAATTTTTTAAAAGCTCATGCATAAATGTTCTGCAGCATTGTGATTGTATACTGGCTACACTGCTGTTAGAGTGCTCTTTTTCATGAAGCAAGGAAATAAATTTGTTTGAAATGACATTTTCACTCAGAAAACTGGTTATCTAATATTTTTATACCTTTATTATATTTTACTGTAATGATCACTTTTTGTTTTACGTTTTTCTAGCAGTCAATCTTCTGCCTTTGGGTTTTCAAACTTCTGCTTTCGTTCATGGTGTGATAATTGAATTCATTGTTGCATGACTTCCCAGATCGCTCAAACTGTTCATAATATGTTACAAACTTAACAATGCTGGGAGACTAATTCCTGTCTAATGTAGAATTCTCTAAAACAGTGGTTCTCAACCTTTCTAATGCCGCGACCCTTTAATACAGTTCCTCATGTTGTGGTGACCTCCAACCATACTTCATAACTGTAATTTTGCTATTGTTATGAATTATAATGTAAATACCTGTTTTCCGATGGTCTTAGGCGACCCCTGTGAAAGTGCTGTTCGACCCCCAAAGGGGTCGCGACCCACAGGTTGAGAACCGCTGCTCTAAAATATTCTGCCCTTCAAATCTTATTTCTAATGGTTCATAAGCTATCATTGAAAATCTTTTTTCTTGTTTGCCTCATCTACATACTTTTTCCAATTCATCCACAAAGTACCAAATACACCATGACATAGACCTGTTTGAAATATATGAGCGATTTTCCACCTTTGTGCTACAAGAATTAAATTATGTCCTTTTGTGTGTGTGTTTTTGTTTTTGTCAGATTGGCAAAAGATAATATAATTTTTGGTGTGCCACAGAATTTTAGTAATTAGTTTATTTTTGTCGTGAGATAAAGCTTGGAAATCGCTGAAATATATTATTGAAAATGGAGCCCAACAAAATGTATAACTGTAGGGTAATTTTTCCAACATATTAGCAAAATGTTTGCATCTTAAATAACTTTCCAACGTCTTTTTGAAATCAGCATGTGGATGAAATAATTTCATTTGTTAAATATAGAATTTTACTAGGTGAGAACCATAAGCAATTTGCTTGAGACATAACCCCAATACATACTTAATTGAATGCATACTCTTGTAAATGAGATATTGACTTGATTTATATGAAGTACCCTACTTTCTAATGTTATTAACCATTATCATTTATTTCACAATAGCATTATGAAAATAACCTCAAAAAGTGTAGTCTTTGATACATATTGTAATTTTATCTGAGACAATATTTTGACATTGCATGACAACTTCCACCAATAGTAGGCACAGCATTTCTTTTGAATATGCCAAAGTAGCTGCATGTGACCTTTAATATATAGCTACTTTCTATTTCACAACTTTTTGATGCATGCAAATCTTTTTTTGTCTAGTTTTAGTACATTGTGAGTTTTGATTTGTAAAAACCAATGGCGAGAATTGTAACATAAGCAAATGTAATAGTGGTGCCTCACAGCACTGGAAGACAACTTAAAGGTCATTGAATTCAATCAGTGGGGCCCAGAAAGCAGATTTTAACGTCAGTGTGAAATTTTTTAATTATAATTTAAAGAATCAAATGAAGGTTAGTATGACTAAAAATAAACGTGATTTGATCACCCATACAGTGTTTTATCAGTGGGAATTAACCTAATGTTTGTACAAGTCAAAAATAAAATGGCTTTGGTTGTGTTTATTTTATTTTTTTTCTAGAGAGGTTCAGGGATAGAAGTAATATTGGATCAAGATGTCCCTGCCTTTAGAGCCTCTTGGGCCTTGCATGGGAAATTTAGCTGACTTTTACCTACTAAGCCATCCTGTTAATACATCTTATAAAGTGTGTCAATAGTCTTGTCTGCTATTTCAATAATATCAAGTACTTACACAGTATTCCCCCTGAAACAAGTGTCAGGCATTTATAAGAAGTTCAAAGATTGAATGATTAAAATAATTTGGGGAAGTATATATTTCTATTGTATATACTGCTTAACCATAGTTGTACATACAGTTTATATGTCTGGCCTAGGGGCCCCACAATTCAGTCCCAGCATAGGTTATTTTAATGTGGCTGTCTAAATACTTAAATAGTGTCTTACTGTGCACAGCTACTAAACTTGCCCATAAGTGTATTGTACTTATAACTTCAACGACAACAGTGTGGCACCCTTAACCAAGTGATAAAAATCAGTGCTCTGATTCCTAAGAGTCTATTTATCCAGATCAAGTTATGCTCCATGTTGAGCTTTCATCTAAGAGGTCTAGGAAATGATGCCATCCATCGCTCTGACATGCAATTCAGAAAGAATCAGTATGAACTTTATTAGAAGCTGAATGTTTGTGGTTTCTTATCATGTAATGAGATTAATCGGCATCTTTTTCTTTTTGTGGATAAAATAGAGACTAATTTCCTATATTAATTTTGGATATGGTGAAAATGGCTTGTATCTAGGACCTCACCCTTTTTGTCCACATTGAATGGTACAAACTTTAATTCTTGTCATTCTAATATCTGAATGAGGTTTTCTTTCTTTCTTTTTTTTTAATATATTTTATTGATTTTTTTTTTACAGAGAGAAAGGGAGAGGGATAGTCAGAAACATCAATGAGACATCGATCAGCTACCTCCTGCACGCCCCTTACTAGGGATGTGCCCCGCAACTAAGATACATGCCCTTGACCAGAATCGAACCTGGGACCTTTTAGTCCGCAGGCCGCCGAAGCTCTGTCCACTGAGCCAAACCGATTTTGGTTGAATGAGGTTTTCTTAGTCCCTGCTTCTTATGGGTACCCAATCAAATACCATTGTTTGTTTCAAAAAGCATGTGTCTTATTCCTTCAGGTAATTCGAAGGTATTCCTTAGTTTGTCCTGATTTTCACTGCTTTGAGGGTCCCGCAATATGTTTCTCTTGTGGTAGTCTGCAAGTTTAGTATTTCTACCTTTAAAAGTCCAACACATTTTTCCTTAGTTGGCTTTCCTCCTTTCCCATCCTTACTGTGATATCTGTGATCCTGCCTGGGTCACAAGGTTCCTTCTGGTTTGTGCAGCCATTTGTCCACTCAAGTAAAGCAAAGCAAAACTTAGTCCAATGTTAGGAACATTATCAGATCTTAAACATATTAGGTCATTTAACCCATTGCAACTTTGGAATCTTGCTTTACAACATAAACCTGGTTGTTTTAAAAAAGAGAAATTCTCCCTATCTGCTGTTAAGAAAGGCATTCTTTTCCCCCACAACTGTAAGTAACATTTGCATTTTTAGAGATGGCAGTATTAGAAAGTAATTTGGTTTCTTCTCCAGTTGGCTGGGTATAAACTTATAATCTGACCATAAACTCTGCCTGTTTTTTTTCCTCCTTTAACAAAATAACAGTGTCACTAAGTGCACTTTAATTCTTTTTACATTTTTTTCTCATTTCCTCTGATTCTCCCCTTTCTCTGTCCCCAACTCAAATACACCTGGTTCTTTTAAGAATAGCTGTGATCTTGCTCACTTGTCTCCCTGTCTTTTAAAATAATGTTTCTGAAATTCTTTATGGAATTATACCAAAAGGAATCAAGAGCTTTTATTCGTTCTTAGAGGCAAAATTCAGTTTTTAGGAATAGATATAATCACAAGACCACAGATTAGCATTGAGTGGTCTCTATCCCAACAATATTTGACTCAAAACTTTATTAGTGTTTGAATACTTTATAAAAAGTATTCAAACACTAATAAAGCCCTGTCTGATTTTGCTCGGTGGGTAGAGTGTCGGCCTGTGGACTGAAGGGTCCCAGGTTTGATTCTGGTGAAGGGCATATGCCCAGGTTACGGCCTTGATCCCCAAAAGGGGGCATGGAGGAGGCAGCCAATTGAAAATTCTCTCATTATTGATGTTTCTTTTCCTCTCTGATATCAATAAAATATATTTTAGAAAAAATAGTTGTGCAAGAAGTTAAATATTCTACCACTACTTTGTGGCTTTCCTATTTTTGTATAATGCATCATACTAATGGTCTGACCAGTGACATTTTAGTGACAGATTTAATCTATAGTAGACTTTTTTTTTTTTTTGCAGGTTTTCTTCCTATATCCCACCCCAATTTTGTGAATAATATCTACTTTCTAATGTAAATTTACCCCTAGGGAATTTATTTGCTGGCAAAAAATAGAATCTATTCAATAATCTGGGTGAGAAAGGTTGAAAAGTGAACTGAAAGTAATTAAATTTTTTCTTACTCATTAATTGAATTTATTCAGGTAATATTGGTTAATTAGTGAAGAGCTTTTAAACATGGGGAAAGTCAGTCATCAAGCTCTTTCAAGTACAATGGGAAAAGTTAAGGGGCAGAAATGAAGGAGAATTGTGTTCCTATCAGCAATCTACAAGTTTATTCTAGGAACACCAAGAAATGCTTTTAATTTTTTTTTATCCCCAGTCCATACCAGTTTCCCCTGAAAAAATAGTTCAAAATGCCGATTCGCTCAGTGGGTAGAGCATTGTCCTGTGTACTGAAGGGTCCTGGATTGGTTTCTTGTCAGGACATGTGCCCGGTTTGCAGGCTCAGTCCCAGAGGTGGGTGTGCAGGAAACAGCCAATCAATGATTCTCATCATTGATGTTTCTCCCTCTCCTCTGAAATTAGTAAAAATATATAAAGGAAAATGAAACCATTTTAAAAATCAAATAGGATAGTAAGAAAAAATGTAATTAAATTTGTGCTTTATAATGTTGCAAGACATCAAACTGCTTTATTATGTACAGTATTACTTTTTTCTCTCTAGCACTGGGGATTTGACAGAATGTTTCCAACTTACTGGTGAGGAAATTGTCCAGAAGTCAACCCATTATAGTCTAAAACATTTAGTATCTGCAGACTGCTAAATGCATTCCTGCACCATAAGCTATGACTTATGCTACCAATTAGAAATTTTACCAGACCTGATCTAAAAATAATATGAATCCTTACCTTTTATGCAAAACATGATCCTGAAGTATTTTGTTTCCACTATTTTGGAAGTAATTCCATCCTTTTTATTTTGTCAAAGAAAAACTTGAAATACAAACAGTCCGGAAATAAAAATAAGGTAGGAAGATATTTTTATTGTTTTTTTTTTAAGTTTTACAACCTTTAATAACTTTTATTGTAAATTTTCAAACTTAAAAAATTTTGGATACTAGAAATTTCAACATCGTTCACAGAGGGTTGTGATTATCCATTTATTTATTTAAATGTAGTTTTATTTCAGAGAGGAAGGAAGAGGGAGAGAGAGAAAGAAACATCAATGATGAGAGAGAATCATCGATGGGCTTCTTCCCACAAGCCCCCCCACTGGAGATGGAGCCCACAACCCGGGGACATGTCCTTGACCCTTCAATTCCCAGACAGACGCTCTATCCACTAAGCGAGACTGGTCAGAGCCATGTGATTATCCTTTTTGCTTATTTTTTTAATATATATATTTTATTGATTTTTTACAGAGAGGAAGGGGGAGGGATAGAGAGTTAGAAACATCGATGAGAGAGAAACATTAATCAGCTGCCTCCTGCACATTCCCTGGCATGTGCCCACAACCAGGGTACATGCATTTGACCGGAATCAAATGAGACGCTTGAGTTCGTAGGCCGACGCTCTAGTCATTGAGCCAAACCTGTTATGGCTCCACTTTAACTCCATGAAAACGTTTTTCCGAAGCAGTGTTATATGCCCTTGACCGGAATCAAACCTGGGACCTTTCAGTCCACAGGCCCACGCTCTACCCACTGAGCCAAACCGGTTTTGGCGCCTTTGCACAATCTTGACTAATTGTGTGTGTGTGTGTTTTCATTTCTGCCCATGTAGTCTGAAATTTTTATTCTTCTTGACTCCTTGGCAGCCCTCTACAGTTGTGCTTCTGACTCCTCAATGACCTTGAGTCCTTCCTCAGTTCCCAACATCTTCCTTATTTTGAAATCCCCTCCAGATGGGATAGTAGGGCTGCAGACCCATGGGATAAAACAAGCATTACTGGCCCCTCTCAGCTGGCTCAGCAGTCTTCCACCATCCCCAGGGTAACAGATGCTGGCTTCCATTTGTTAATTAGATATTGTTTTGGTTTATAGTCTTTAAAATTTGCTTCATTTTTTTTATTTGGAGCATGCTCATTTCTTCAATAACTTTTTTTTAAAAATACTACACTGCCAAGAGTACACACCTTTCATCCCTTTATTTCAATTCTTCAATCTGGTCATCAGTCAATCCTTGCATATTAGGAGGGAGAAATACTCCGTGTTTTGCTCAGTCTTCTATTTGTGAACAGATGTGCCATACCTGGATCCACGCATTGTAGACCAGGGTCACCTGCCCAGAGCCCCTCCAACTCCATGCTCCTTTCTCACAGCAGAACCATAGTGGCCCGGCCATAGGAATCTGAAGAGACATCATAATTTAGTCAGCTATTTTCTTGTGCATACTTAAGGTTTCCTCAAATTCCCAAGACATGCATTAGGGCTTAGAATAAGTTTTGTTCTTCCCTGTAAAAAATACTTTTTCATAAAGAAAGACCTTGTACTATAAGATAGAGGAAAACCTAAGTAATAATTATTTTAAAGACATTATTTAAAAGGCTAAAGTCAACAACTCACAAAGTTAAATGTGTTTGTTATATTGAAGTGCAGGTCTCTTTTTTCCTCCATTAAAAAAAAGTTTTTGTTTTAGAAAGAGGAAATGAGAGGGATAGAGTTATAAGAACAATGATGAGAGAGAATTACTGATAGATTGCCTCCTTCACTCTCCCACACTCAGAATCTAGCCTGCAACCAGTCATGTGCCCTGACCTGAAATAGAAGTTTGACCTTTTGGTTCATGGGTCTATGTTCAACCACTGAATACAGTGGCTGGACTAAATGCATTTTTCTTGAAGGAATTTGCTGGACTCTTCTAGTTCCTAGGCCTCATGCTAAAAATGTAAGTTTGGCCCTACCTGGTTTGGTTCAATCGATAGAGCGTCTCATGCCAACTGAAGGATCCTGGGTTCAATTCTAGCTAAGGGCATATGCCAGGGTTGCTGGCTCCATCCCCAAAGGGAGAGCATGCAGGAGGCAACTGATCAATGATTCTCACCAATGTTTTTAACTCTCTCTCCCTCTTCCTTTCTCTCTGAAATCAATAAAAATATATTTTTTAAAAAATTACATTTTAAAAAGTGTAAGTTTGCCATCTCTAAGAGATAGTCCTGTCTCCCACTTATTTTTTGTTTTGTTTTATTTTTACACTTTGCTTGAGCTATATACAATCTCACAGTCAACCGTTAAACATACTGTTGCCCAGAGAGTTAAGTAAAATTAGATGTATTTGTAAAAATTTTAATAATCTCTTTATAGATAGAAACAGGTAAGATATTTTTGCTATTTCATCAGTCATTTTACATTACTGATGGACAAAAGAGGCCAAATTGCCCTAAATAGTCAAATTCCACTTTTGATGACTCAGTTCAGTAACTGCCTATCTCAACAAATGCCTGTTTGTGATATTATAAAATGGCTGACTACATATGATTTACGAAACAGCTCTTAAAAAAACAAGATTTTATTGCGATGTATGGTCTTTTTTTTTTTTTACTTTTTAAGAAATTACAATGTGATAGGTGCTTCAAGAGAAATATATTTTTAGAAATGATTTTATAGTAAAAATAAAGGGTAGCTTTTGCATTGTGACATATGGGTGGATGGTAATCTTTGGGTAACCAAGAAATCATAAAGTGTTTCCTAAAGAGAAACTTAAAATAAAACTAGTCAAAAGAGAGAAATGCATTAATTTCTAGTTTCTTCATTTACTCTTATGCTACATGGTGACCTACCAGTAAATTGACGTGCAAATCAGTAACTTGGTTCCAAGGAGAAGACTGAGTGCTTAACATTAGTGGAAGTAAAATTTTTACAGATCATCATGGTGAAATAGAGTAGTGTTGATTTCCCAAGAGATAAATATCAATTTCACAAGTTAATATTCTTGTCTCTAGATGACTTTTCCTCTTTGGAGTGTATTTACTATTTATTTTGTATCTCTTTTTTTTTTTTTCCTTTGGGAAACTTGTTTTTACCTCTTGCTGCCCTACTGTATTAAATATCCTATATAATGAAATAGTATGAAAAAGATGTTTAAACTCTAAAATATCTTTTTTGTTGTTGTTGATTTAACATATGGTGGAAGCAGTTTAAAGAAAAAGCACTTCATGTAGAAGGGAAAAATATAATCTTAATGATTTCAATTCAGGATCAAAATGTAGTGCTCTACATACAAGGGAACACTTACTAGCAGTACTTGAAGACTTGTGAGTTGAAATTGCATGTTACTTGAAAGAACGAATTAAGCTAAGTTTTGGTGCACAGCAGTTGTACATGATTTCATGTTTATGTAGCAAAAGGCATTGAAATGTACTAGTGTTGAAATCTACATGTAAGGATTGTGGAAATTGTCTATTATATTTTCCTTGTGTCTCATTTATTTAGAGCATAAAGTTTCCTTTTTTTAATTGTTCTAAAGGATAAGGCTAAATGAATACTGTAATTGAAATTATATTTTAAATCTTTGTCATGAGTTTTTTTTATAAAAAAGTTATTGCAAGTTGTATCATTCCTGATTATACAGAAGTTTGTGGGTGATTTTAAATAAATTTTATACTTCTATTTTGCACCTGGTAGTCTAATTTTTCTTTCCACTACAAAATAATATTTTTGAAATGTTAATATCCAATCAAATATCCACACATTTTTAATGACAAGGCACTATAAGAATTTTATATTTGAAGATGACCAAATATATGGATTGTGTTCACAAAATCAAGATGCCTATGTATATGGAGTCCTGATTATGTCTCGGAAATCTTGCATTTTATTTAATTCTCACAGTGATGATATTAAGTAAGGACTCTTAGCAACCCCATTTTAAAACATAGATCAGTTCTAAAGCTTAAGTTATGTACACACCCCTACCTACTAATTTGCAGAGCTTATAATCAATTTGGGTCTAGACTGACTTGCCTTCCCTTGCATTTATCATTATTTTAATAAACTTAATCCTGAACACAGTATGTTAAAGTATTCATTATAAATCTGAAGAAAAAAATAATGATAATAGGCTTTTAGTGATATTACACTATCATAGAATACTAAGTTACTTTAAATTCATCTAATTTGAAACCTACCTCCCCTATTGTAACATCCTGGTAGACCTCTACATTCTTAAACAGGAACAACTTTACCCCCTTACCCCATCTCCCCTGGTTTAGATTGGCAGCTAGAGACTACATTTTTCACCTCTTTCCTGATTAGTTACAAGGAAGACATGACTTAGGCTGACCATACATATATGGGCAATACGCTAGGGCATGGTAGAACTGCTAAATTGAAGGAACTTGGTCTTTTTCATGAGAAAAAAATAAGTATTTTTTCTATTGTTTTGCTCTGTTAAATAGCTCAGTCAATATCCCAGCTAAACATCCACCAAATCAGACAACCATAAATTTTTAATAATCTCCTGGGCAAATAGCCAGTTCCTTCAATGTTCTTCTGGTGACATGGTTTTAAAAAATGTATTTAATTGATTTTTTTAAAGACAGGAAGGGAGAGAGATAGAAACATCGATGAGAGAGAGACATCGATCAGCTGCTTCCTGCATGCCACCCACTGGGGACGTGACTGCAACCAAGATACATGCCCCTGACCGGAATCGAACCTGGGACCTTTCAGTCCGCTGGCCGACGCTCTATCCACTGAGCCAAACCGGTTTTGGTAATCCTTTATCTTAATGCTCTTTTTTTTTTTTTTTTAATGTCATGGAGCATGACATTTCACTGATTAAAACATTTCCAATGGCTTCTCTCTGTACTTAATATGAAACCAAACTACTTAGTCTGCAAAACTCTTTGGTGACCTGGCTTCTGCCAACCTACCCGCTCTGTTGACCATGCTCCAGCTACCCTAATTTCTGTAGTTCCTTGAAAAGGCCAAATCCTTGTCTGACCCAAAGCATTTGTACTTGCTACCTGGTTCTACCTTTAGAAACTCATATGGCTAGCTCCTTCCTGTAGTTCTTGTATCAGCTCAGATATATCACTTGGGGTGTGGGTTACCAAAGTACTTTATTTAAAGGAATGTTATAAGTGAAAGACGTGAGTGGATGATTTGGTACACGTTATAGAAAAGGTAAAGGTAGCTCTGTCATGGAGATACTGCTTTGGTGACCAGAAAAGTCAGCCCCATGGCTATTGGTAGCCAGCCCAAGGCTTAACTCTCAGCACTGTCTCCCAGGGTGTGCATGTCAAAAAGATACTCTACTACCATGCCAGTTTCAGGGGTCCCCAAGCAGTGCAAGTTGGTTAAGTGGCCAACCAATTCTTTCATGGGTTTCACCTGCTCATTCAGATAGTGAGTCTCAGTGAAGTTACACAAATGAGGGTCATTTTTGTCAGTGGCCATTTTATGCAAGTCCAGTAGTGACTGATTAACACTTTCCCCCAAGTCTAATGCATACTCCATTGAATTCAGCCCATCCTCCCACTTATCATGGTCTGATTTCTTGATATACTGAAGGAAGATTTGGCCAACTCGTTGGGTCTAAAGCTTCATCAGTTTCTCAGCATGTTCCCTCTCCTCATGAGGTTGGTGAAGAAAATATTTAGCCAAGTCCGTCAAAACCACATCATCACGGTCAAAGTAGTAAGATATGGACAGGTAGATATAGGAAACTTAGAGCTCTAAGTTGATCAGGTCTCTGAGTCCTGGTGCAGTTCTGGCCCACCTGAAAAGAGGCCCTGGTCATTGTAATGGTCGGTGGCTAAAGAGAGGCAGCTGGGCAGCACTGAAGTGATGGCAGGGGTCTTGGGACTGTATGATGAGGTTGGCAGAAGGCTAGATCTGAGCAGCTGGCTGGCATGGGTCAGCGCCGGGTTCTGTCCAAGCATTGTTGAAGCATGAAACTACAGTGACTTTCCATGACTGTCTCAAATGTCCTATCACTTTTAATACCTACAGAGTGTTCAAGCACATTAATGTCCCATAATTTTATCACTCCTTTTGAACATTATTATTGTTTCCAACTTTTTACTATGATGAACACTAAAATGCTGCTAAATGGGAATGAAACTTAATTTTTAAAAAATTTAACATTTAAGACATGTCATTTGGTACAAAATTCAAAAAGTATAGCCTGGCTGATGTGGCTCAATGATTGAACCTCAGTCTACAAACCAAGGGATCATAGTTCAATTCCAGATTAGGGCCCAGGCCCAGGTTGTGGGCTTCATCTCCAATAGGCAACAGGAGGCAACTAATCAATGATTATTTATTGTTAAAAATCTACACTAATAAAAGAAAAACAGGCAAATTGACAGTCCCTCTGCTACACCCACCAGCCAATCAGGAATGAGTATGCAAATCAACACAACAAATATGGTGACTGATTTGCATACACCAGCACTGAATGAAGACTGAAGACAGCTTAAAAGCCAAGCACTGCAGAAGGGAGGAAAATGGTGGAGAAGGGAGCAAGGCAGCTGAGAAGGGAGGGAGCAAGGCAGTAGAGAAGGGAAGCCCTATTCTTGCAGGGATCTTCCTGGAAAGGGCCTCCAATATTACATATGTCTCCTTTTCCCACCTCCACTTCCCTCATTCACCACTCTATTGTCTGTGTCCATGCATACAAGTTCTTTGGTTTAAATCTTCTCATCCCTGCCTTCTATTTGAAATTTTGCAGTTTGTTCCATACTTCTATGTCTCTGGATTTTGTTCAACAGTTTATTTGTTCATTAGATTCCACATATACCTGAGATCATGTGATACTTGTCTTTCTCTGACTAGCATAATACTCTTTAGGTCCCTCCATGCTGTCTCAAAGGGTAAGAGACCCTTCTTTTTATTCCTGCATAGTATTCCATGGAGAAAATGTTCCACAGCTTTTTTATCCACTCATCTACTGATGGGTACTTGGGCTGTTTCCAGATCTTACCTATTGTAAATTGTGATGCTATGAACATAGGGGTGCATGCATTCTTTCTGATTGGAAGTGGGTCAAATGGCAGTTCTATATTTAGTTTTTTGAGGAAATGGCTATATCAATCTACATTACCACTAGTGGTGTACTTGGTTTGGCTCAGTGGATAGAGCGTCGGCCTGCAGACTGAAAGGTCCCGGGTTCGATTCTGGTCAGGGGCATGTACCTTGCTTGCGGGCACATCTCCAGTGTGGGGTGTGCAGGAGGCGGCTGATCGATGTCTCTCTCTCATCGATGTTTCTGACTTTCTATCCCTCTCTCTTCCTCTCTGTGAAAAATCAATAAAATATATTTTAAAAAATAAAAATAAAAAAATAAACTCTGGAATCTATAAAACATGTTGAAAAAAATGAAAGACTTAAATAAATGGAAAGCCATCTCACATTCATGGAATGGATACTTAATATTGTTAAGATGGCAATACTCTCCAAATTTATTTACAGATTCAAAACAATTCCCACTAAAATTCCAACTGCCATTTTTGCAGAACTGAACAATCTGATCCTAAAATTCATAAGGGATTGCAAGAGACCCTGAAAAGCCAAAACCATCTTGGCAGGGAAAAGTTGGAAGACTTTCACTTCCCAAGGCTTCTAAAAAGCCACAGAAATTATAGAGTGTGGCACTGGTATAAGGACAGACATGCATCAATGGAAGGGAATTTAGAGTCCAGAAATAAACCTATTTATATGTGGGCAATTATTTTTTGACAGAGATGCTAATACCATCAAATTCGGAAAGAACGGACTTTTCAACAAATGGTTCTGGGACAACTGGTTATCCACATGCAAAAGTGTGAATTGGACTCAACTCACACTATATACAAAAATTAATCTTAAATAGATAAGTGAGCATGGCTGGTGCAGTGGATTGAGTGTTATCCCATGGACCAAGAGGTCCAGGGTTCGATTCCCATTCAGGACACATGCCCGGGTTGTGAGTTTGATCCCCAGTAGGGGCCATGCAGAAGGGAGCCGATCCAAGATTTTCTCTTACAACTGATGCTTCTATCTCTCTCCCTCTTCCACCCTCTCTGAAATCAATAAAAAAAAATAATAAAGTGGAGCAGTAATCTAAATGTAAAGCAAAATCAAACAACTCTTAAAAGAAAACATAGATGTAATCTTTATAACCTTGGGTTTGGCAATAGGATCTTATGTAGGACACCAAAAGAAGCAACACACACACACACAAAATACCTAAGTTCAACTTCAAGAAAAATCAGTAAAATTGTGCATGAAAAGATACTATACTATTATGCCCTGTTGGAGTGCTTCAGTGGTTCATCATCAGCTTGTGAACCAAGAGGTCACAGTTTGTATTCCTGGTCAGGGCACATGCCTGGGTTATGGACTTGGCACCTCCCCTCCCAACCTGAAGCAGCCAATCAATGGTTATCTCTTATCATTGATGTTTCTACCTCTCCCTCTCCCTTCCTGTCTGGGGGAAACACACACACACACACACACACACACACACACACACACACACGCCTAAGCAAGCAACCATTTGGTAGCTATGACATGCACTTGACCACCAGGGGGCAGATGCTCCAGCTGGGAGATTAGCTTGCTGCTGGCGTCCCACTGATCAGGATTGGGGGATGCCCTGGAGCTCCCCAGCAGTCCCAATCATGCACCAGTGGGGGGTACGTTGGCCCGGACTATGCCCTCTGGCAATCCGAGACCCCTTGGAGGCTGTCTGCAGGCCAGGCTGAGGGACCCCACCAGTGCATGAATCCATGCACCAGGCCTCTAGTGTGTGTCTGCGTGTATTATTTTTTTAATGGACATGATGGTTGCACAATCTTATGAATATATTAAAAGCCAGTGAATTGTACAATATGAAATATGTAAAACAGTGAATTACATGTTAAGTGAATTTTATCTCAAATTATTAAGTTAGGGATGCCGAAACCGGTTTGTCTCAGTGGGTAGAGCGTCGGCCTGCGGACTGGAAGGTCCCGGGTTCGATTCTGGTCGGGGGCATGTACCTTGGTGGCGGGCACATCCCCACCGTGGGACGTGCAGGAGGCGGCTGATGGATGTCTCTCTCTCATCGATGTTTCTAATCCTCTCCCCCTCTTCCTTCCTCTCTGTAACAAATCAATAAAATATATATATTAAAAAAAAAAAAGTTAGGGAGATGCCACAGGATATATCCATTCTTCCAAGCACTGTACTTGCACTAGAAAAAAAAAGAGGGGAGAAAACCCACAAAATGGCGGCGGGCTCACGCGACCACGTGACTTCCCGCCTTCCCCCTCCCCCCCGCTCCCCGCTCCCCCTTCTCCGGAGAGCCTTCCCCACAGCGCTCGCGCCTGGATCCCGGTGGGCTCACAGTCGCTCATTGTTCGGCGAAGCCGAGGCGCCCAGCCGTCGGCACGCTCGGTTCCGGCTGCGTCGCGCGGCCAGCGGGGGAGCGCGCACGCGCTGCGCACACTCGGCGCCGCCCCGCGGAGAGATGGGTAGGAGGGGGAGGCGTGGAGGAAGAGGGGGAGCTGGCGCATGCGCCAGAGGCTGACGGGTTTGAAATGGCTTCGGTGTTAGCCGGCAGCCGATTCAGGTGAAGGTCTGGTCCTCTCCTTTGAAGCGGTGCCGGCGGAGCCCGGGTTCTTAACGTCCTATCGGCCCGCGGAAGGGCCGGGAGCGACCGCTTTGGTAGCACGGCGTCCGGGGGCTTACGACGGTGGGGTTCTCGTGAGGCTGGGGCGGGAGGGACACGGTCCCTTTTGTGCGGGTCGGAGCAGGCCCCGCGCGGCCGGCCCTTCCCCCACTCAGGCTTCCCCCCGTGCTCCCCGAAAGGCTGCCCCAGCGCCCCTCCGCCGCGGTCTGGTCGCTGGGGTCGCCCACCTCCCTCCCTCGCTCCCGAGCCGTTGGGGTTCCAGCGCGCTGGTCGCGGGGCCGGGGCGTTGGGAGCTCTCGGCGCGCCGCGGGCCGGGGCGATGGAGGCTTTCTCCTTGCGGCCCAGGGGTTCCGGGACGCGGGTGCTCTTGATTCCTCTCTGAGTCCTTCGCCCAGTCTCCTGGGACGCAAGGTTCCGCCTCTCCTGGTCCGAAGCCCGGGAGGAGCTGGAGCTGGGGAGGAAGATGGATGGCAGAGCTCTGGCTCCTCCGAGTCGCGGGAGGAGGCACGGGTGCGTGGGCTGAGAGGGGCGCCTTTTCGGGCTGGTGTTTGTGGAGGGGGAGGGGGAGGGGAGGGGATCTTGGCGATGCTTCTGTAAAGGGCATCCGTTATTTTAACTGTCCTTTCCCCCGAGGGAGGGGAGAGAAGAGGGACCCCTAATTTCCTACCCATTTGAGAAAGTATGGAGATGTTCGTGATTTCAATTACGTTCTTGAATACTCTTCCTCGCTGTCTTCCAGTTTCCGTTATTGGTATCACCACTCGTTCCAACAGAAGCAGGCAGGCTCTGCTTCCCTTGACCATAAAGCTGTGCGCTTCTTGCTGGTAATGACTGGGTAGATAACAGCCGATGGCCTTGTGTTTCAATGTGACAGTTTGTAGCCGCAGAAAGAAGGGCCTGTCTTTTAAGTCTGCTCTAATAACATGTGTTGAGGTTGGATACTTTTGTGAGCTACTTGATGTAAACATTTTTGCTGCCTATCGGACCTTCACCTTTCCCCTGTTGTTTGTACGTAGAACTGTGACGATGTCCTTGACAAAGCGAACATTTCCTTTGTGATATGTGTAGTTTGGTTGACCTTTAAAATGTGGATCCTTTCTTAACAGATCGCTGCTATAGAAGACAGGCAAGCGAAGGTTTCCCCCCGGCTTTCATCATGGCTCAGTTCGGAGGACAGAAGAATCCGCCATGGGCTACTCAGTTTACAGCCACTGCGGTGTCTCAGCCAGGTCAGACTCCTGAACACATGCACTGTAAATGGGGGCGGGGTGACAAGGGTGTGGGCTGCATGTATACCTGAATCAGGCTATGCATAATACTGAAACATATGTGCAAATGATGTGTCTTTTAATTTTGTCTGTGAGGCTCTTTTAAAAAATGCATGGGCTAACTAGCAAAAAAACAGCAACACACACACACACACACACACACACAAAACAAACACACACCCTGTTTTACACAGCAGTTTGGAAGTTTTATAGTTTTAAAAACATTAAGTTGATTGACCTAGTTGATTTAGTTACGTTAGAGGATAGCAGCCATTCATTCATTAGAGGTTACCAGAATCATTTGGCATGTTAAGGTGCCAGTATTCAGAAGTCATACAGTTAACCTTTGAACAAGGGGGAATGGTTAGGAGTATGGAACCATCCCAGGGGAAATCCTGTACTACTTTTGACTACCCCAAAACTTAAATTTCACAAATAGTCAGTAGCCTGCTGTTGACTGGAAGCCTTACTGATAACAGAAACAGTTGATCGACACATTTTGTATATGTGTTATATACAGTACATCTTACATTAAAGTAAGCCAGAGAAAAGAAAATGTTATTGAAATTATAGGAGGAAATACACTTAGAGTATTGTACATATTTACTGAAAAAATCCATGTATAAGTGGATTGCAGTGTGCTGAGGGCTCAACTGTACTTTAAAAAAATTTTTTTTCTAATTTTTCTTATTTATTGTGTAAAATTTTATATATGTCTCCTTCTCCCTCCCCCTAGCTTGACCCCTTCCCCCCACCAGCCATTCCCACCGGGCAAGCCCCCACTACCCCAGTTTCTGTGTCCATTGGTTATGCTAATTATGCATGCATACAA
This sequence comes from Lasiurus cinereus, assembly GCA_011751065.1. Lineage (NCBI taxonomy): Eukaryota > Metazoa > Chordata > Mammalia > Chiroptera > Vespertilionidae > Lasiurus > Lasiurus cinereus. The sequence goes on from JAAGEH010000426.1 coordinate 18,692,256, forward strand.
GTCCTTGGTTGCTCTAACTCCCCTCTCCCCTGGACTGCTGGACTGTACTATATATATATATATATTTGATTTTTTACAGAGAGGAAGGGATAGAGATGGAGAGTCAGAAATATCGATGAAAGAGAAACATTGATCAGCTGCCCTCTGCACACCTACTACTAGGATGTGCCCGAAACCAAGTACATGCCTGCGACCGGAATCAAACCAGGGACCTATCAGTCCTTAGGTCAACTCTCTATTCACTGAGCCAAACGGCTCAGGGTCTGGGCTGTACTTTTAAAAAAGTATATGTTTTTATTGATTTTTAGAGAGAGGAATAGAGAGAGAAGCATCAATGAGAGAGAGGAACATCATTGATTGCCTGCTTCCTGCATGCCCCCTACTGGGAACATAAATAATTTTTAGTTGTTTGAATTGAAAGTAGAAAAACCAATTTGAAAGAATTTAACAAGCAAAGGAAAACTGTATAAAAGGAGCAAATGAATATTTACATGTTCAAAATAAGGAATGTCATTGAAAATTTTGTTTCAGTAAAGTTCTTCCCATTACTCTTAGGAAGAATTTTTAAAATATATATATATTTTATTGATTTTTTACAGAGAGGAAGGGAGAGGGATAGAGAGTTAGAAACATTGATGAGAAAGAGACATTGATCAGCTGCCTCCTGCACGCCCCTTCCAGGGGATGTGCCTGCAACCAAGGTGCATGCCTTGACTGGAATTGAACTTGGGACCTTTCAGTGCGTAGGCTGATGCTCTATCCACTGAGCCAAACCTGTTTCGACAAGGAAGAATTTTTTTACTATTTCTTGACTTGTGGTTTGAATTTTAAATAAGATTCTACATAATGAAAACTTGAGTTTGAGTATCCAGAAAAGTTCAGCTTATTCTTTTAATTTGAATATATATATATATATTTTTTAATATATATTTTATTGATTTTTCACAGAGAGGAAGGGAGAAAGATAGAAAGTCAGAAACATCTATGAGAGAGAGAGACATCGATCAGCAGCCTCCTGCACGCCCCACAGTGGAGACGTGCCTGCAAGCAAGGTACATGCCCCCAACCGGAATTGAACCTGGGACCTTTCAGTCCGCAAGCCAACGCTCTATCCACTGAGCCAAACCAGTCTCGGCTGAATATATTTTTATTTATGATATATCTGATAATAAATCTATTAGGTCAGTCAGCTTAACATTTGAAAAACTGTAAAACTTCCAAACTGCTTGTTCTTTGATGCATTTTACTTACTTAAAATACATATGTTGTAATTTGAGGTCAATTACTGAGACATTGTGATCTTCTAACTTGGGTATCTAAAATTTGATAGACATGACTAGTTATGTAGGTGACCTTTCTCCTTAAAGCAGTGGTGGGCAAACTGCGGCTTGTGAGCCACATGCCGCTCGAGAGCTGCGGTTTGCAGCTCTGTTGACTAATGAGTTTGCCAACCACTGGGATAGGGGCTTAGTCACAAGGAACAACAGCCTGTAATTATTGGAATCGAGAGTCTAAGTCAGTGGTTGGCAAACTCATTAGTCAACAGAGCCACAGTTTGCCGACCACTACCTTAAAAGGAATGGGCACTTTAAGGGTTTTTATTTTAATTACTCTTGATTTGGGGGGAATAAATGATCAATAGTTCTGTAGGCAACTGAAAATAATATGAAATATATAGATATAAATTATATTTCAGATTCAAGTATTTCTCCTCTATGTTAGAGAATAGTTTTGACTTAGTTTTCATGAAATAGGAACTATTAGCAACTACTGTGTGTCCAGAAGCAAGTACTGTGTACTGATATTTTGGTAAACTGAATATGTTTTTACCTGACTTTTCAACATGTGATTTGTTTTAAATTCATATCTGTATTATTTAAGTAGAGTAGCTGTTATGGTGGAATTCTACTGTCTGTAGTTCTTAACATTTGTATTGTAATTCCTTAAATGTATAATTATCTTTTGTTTTTATTTTAAGACTGAACAAAGGAGACACCAAAGGGTTCATATGTAAATAATGGGATTTGTGTAAGCATAGCTTAATTTGTGCTGTAGGAAATTATTTATGGATTTTTTTTTTTGTCCCCTTTCATGTCTCTGGATTCACTCCATTCATCAATTTATTTTGTAACTTAGATTCCACATACGAGTGAGGTCATGTTATACTTGTCTTTCTCTGACTAAATTACTTCAGTTAGCATGATATTCTCCAGGTTCCTCTATGCTGTCTAAAAGGATAAGAGATTCTTCTTTTTTACTGCTGCATAGTATTCCATGGTGTAATAGGAATTTGTCCATCTTATCCATATTGTCCAGCTTGTTCGCATTTTCGCATATAGTTGTTCATAGATTTTCCTTACAATCCTTTGTATTTCTGTGATGTCAGTGGTTACTTCTCCACTCATTCTTTATTTTATTTATTTGGGTCCTCTCTCTTTGTTTCTTGATAAGTCTGGCTAACAGTTCATCAATTTTTTTTATCCTTTCAAAGAATAAGGTCTTGATTTCATTGATTTTTTTTTTATTGTTTTTTTAGTCTCTGCCATTTATTCTCTAATCTTTATTTCCTGCCTTCTACTTATTCTGGGCTTCTCTTGTTGTTCTCTTTCTAGTTTATTTTTATAAGTTGTAGGGTTAAATAGTTTATTGTTGATTTTTTTTTTTTTTCTTTTTATGAGTTAAGGCTGTAGTGCTATAAACTTCCCTCAGGACTGCTTTTGCTGTGTCCCAGAGATTTTGAGTTGTATGTTCATCTTCATTTGTTTCCATGAAGTTTTTTATTTCTTTCTTGATCTCATTGGTAACCCATTCATTGTTTCACAGTAGAATGAAATTAAAAATTAACTACAGTAAAAACAACCAAAAACATTCAAACACATGGAGGCTCTTTTGGGTTTAAATAGTCTATTTACTCAGTATATAATAGCTACTAATAAGTGATAACATGAACATTTCAGTCATATGAAACTGATTTTACACTTTAGAAAATAATGTATTTTATATTTGTCCCTGAACATTTAACAAAACAGCTCTTAAATTTACATATTTACCTAGTAGCCTGCGGTCATTTAGGACTCATTTCATAAGTTTGTAGAATATTGATATATAATGATAAGCATATTTGTTTAAGGTGGGTCATGAGACCTTCAACAAACATACTGAATCAGATAAATGAACAGACTTTCCAATATGGATAATTGGAAAAGTTCTCCTGCCGACAAGTGTTTAGACACTTACATAGACAGAAAGATTAAATCAGAATTTAATAACTTTTTCCTTTGCAAATTATAGAATTATCTTGCAATAGACTAAAGAAAGCTATATGCAAATATGCAAGGATAATAGATATGCACAAAGTGAGTCCAGAACACCTGGAAAAGCTGTAGGAAAAAAGTAGACTTTGTGGCTCTGAGCCCTTTTTCTGTGGGAATTATCCGTACTTTCCAAAGTTGTGGAAATTGGTATCAGCATAGTGTAATAGCAGATCTTAAGGTCAGAGCTCAAGGTGGGTGAAGGAGGTGCTTATAATTTTAAATAATAACTTTTCCTAGCATCTTTCCCTGTTTTGTGTTTACATGAGAATTTTGCTTCTATTATCCTAGACAATGGCTCTTAACCTTTTTTGAAAATCTGATGAAAACTGAAATTTCTGGTTTGAAATTTTGCATACAAGTTCAGAAGGTTAATAGAATCCACTAGTTAGAATCTGTGCCTTAGATTTTGGTACCTTTTTCTCTATTCTCATTGCAATTAACCTCATTTTGAACTGACATTGGTGTTAAGATGTTCCCCACTTCTTTCTGTTTAAAAACGTTTAATTAGTCCTAGTTTCTTCTTTCTGCTCATCTATGACATCTGACTTACCTTAAATGCAAAGGAGAAAAGATTAATGGGGTAGCCTGCCTGTATTGCTGAGTGATTGAGCATCAATCTTAGAACCAGGAGGCCACGTTTCAATTCCCGGATATGGGCTCTATCCCCAGTAGGAGGTGTGCAAGAGGTTGCTGACCAATGATTCTCAATTACTGATGTTTCTATCTGTCTCTTCGTCTCCCTTCCTATCTTTGAGATCAATAAAAAAAATATATTTTTAAAGATTAATGTGGTAAGGATTTAATACTATGTATATTTAGAAAGTCCCCCCCACTCCCCTTAGGATCTTTTTTTTTTCTCCTTTTTAAATTATGGACAGTGTTTTTGTAGGGAATAATTTGTAATTTCCTGGAATCCCAAACATGATTTCTGGGACTTGTTTGTTTTCAGTTTTTGCCTTTGTTGTTGGTTTGTTTTATTTATTTTTATTTTAAATATTTTTATTGATTTCAGAGAGGGGGAGAGTGAGAGAAACATCAATTAGAGAATAATTAATGGGTTGCCTCCTGCACACCCCCTACTGGGGATAGAGTCCACAACCTGGGCATGTGCCCTGATCAGGAATTGAACCAGTAACCTCCTGGTTCATAGGCCAACGCTCAACCACTGAGCCACGCCATCCAGACTTGTACTCTTAAACAACTGATTGATGGTGAATATCACACTTCTGGGATACTATAGACTAGGTACTTTAGTTAATTCATTAGTGTTCTCTGTTCTATAAAGAAAAATATTCTTTCTATAGGATTACTAACTAATAGCTATAGAGCAGCAATTTTCCAAGTTATTCTTGATGCAAGCAAGATGGAAAAGGGAGTGTTCCATGAGCAAATATTGCTTTTATGGTAATCTCTTTGAGAATCATAATTTTTGGTGGAATATTAAAGGTTCTAAGAAATTCTGAAGTAAAAATATGTGCTTATTTTACTGTCTGATTTTTTAAAACATTTCAGCATGTTTTTATTCATATCAGAGAGGAGGAGAGAGGGAAAGGGATAGAAATACCAATGATGAGAGAGAATTATTAATTGCTCCCTCATCGGGGATCAAGCCCTACAACCCAGGGCATGTGTCTTTGACTGGAATCAAACTCTGGACCCTTCAGTACACAGGCCAACACCCTATCTACCAAGCCAAACCATCCAGGGCCACTGTTTCTTTTTCTTTTTTTAAGTATAATTCTTTCTTTTTCTTTTTTTTTTTATTGATTTTTTACAGAGAAGAAGGGAGAGAGATAGAAAGTCAGAAACATTAATCAGAGAGAGCCATCGATCAGCCGCCTCCTGCACGCCCCACAGTGGAGATGTGCCCGCAAGCCAGGTATATGCCCCCAACTGGAATCGAACCTGGGACCCCTCAGTCCGCAGGCCGACGCTCCATCCACTGAGCCAAACCGGTCTCGGTTGTTTCTTACATTTTTTAAAACTTGGACCCCTTTTTATCAAACTTTAATGTCCTGGAGAGCTAGTTACTGTTTCAGGAGATACAGTTTGGTGAAATGCAGTGCTAGACTGCAATTTTTAATTGATTACTTTTTTGCATTTAATGGGATTGCATAAAAGCATCAAGTAAAATCTTTCTTGTGTTCTCTTTAGCTTTTAAGCCCTAAGCATCGGTTAAACATTAAGTATCTACACTTATTGTGAGCCCTCCACCCAATTTTTTGACATATGTAAAGATCAGTTTTAGTCACTATGTGGTCAATTTTAGCCCTTATTGGTCAGTACAATAGTGCACTATAATTAAAAAATTTTGTGCTTTTATGTGTTGCTTTTGTCTGTTTTTATTTTTACATTTTTTTAATGCTAGGTAAAAGTAAGTGAATATTTTGTCCATTGGGAAGTATTATGGATGGATTACTTTAAGCAATATTACCCTTAATATTATTATCATCTGCTTCAAAATAAAGCAGAAATTTTATTGTAAGATAATTTATTTTTTACTCTTCTAAAATACACTCCCTCCCCCCCTCCAAGCAATATGGTTTAGTTTTTTTGTTTTTTTAAATACTTTTTGTGAGTACTTTTAGCCTCTTGATTTAGTTAAGATTGGTTAGGTTCATTCTGTAGTTTAATTTTATAGATGAATGTTTTCTTGAATCATTACATGAACATTTAATTTTAAAGTCATTGGGATCTGGTATGGTACATTAATCAGTTAAATTCAATAAGCGTTACTGAAAATTTTTCTCTATGTTTTTATTAAACTACGGCAGACCATAATGCATAACTAAGCTGTCACGGAAAATTCTTGGAAAGGACCCAAATAACCTTGATCCCTTACCCTCCTTTTAATCTCATTTTAGCTGCATTGGGTGTTCAGCAGCCATCACTCCTTGGAGCATCTCCAACCATTTACACACAGCAGACTGCTTTGGCGGCAGCAGGCCTTACCACGCAAACCCCAGCAAACTATCAGTTAACTCAAACTGCAGCACTGCAGCAACAAGCCGCAGCTGCAGCAGCTGCATTGCAACAGGTGAATCTCTAATAGGTTTTGATATGTGACCTAGAAAATGATTAAATCTGTGTAACAAGGGTAGACACCTTCAGTTTTTAAAAAATGAGTAGTTGTGGGTTTTTATTATGCTTAGTTTTTTCTGGAGATAAAAATTACATATGCCTAGGACATAGTGAGGAGTATAGTTGCATAGTCAAAACTATTAAATTGGGCAGTTCATATATCTTAATTTGAACAAAATTCAGTTCTTGTTGGATCCCAGAGTATAATCACTATTTTGTTTATTTTGGATGACATTGAACTGTTTCAGGAAATTTTAGTATAATTCTGTATATATATACACATATATATGTTTGTATTTATATTGCTTTTTGATAATAAAACTAATATGCATATTTTTCTTTAAAAAATCTTTCCCCCCCCAGCAATATTCACAACCTCAGCAGGCCTTGTATAGTGTGCAACAACAGGTTAGTTTACATCTTTCATGTTAAAAACTGATTTTTAAAGAGTGTTTTTTTTTCTAAATTTAATTCATGTATAACTTATTTCCTGTCAGCTATCTTAATATGTGATTTGAATTCATGTATAAAAGGAATGTATGTAAAAAAGGAATGTCTTCAAGGAAAAGAAAGATAGGAGAGAGGTCCTGAAAACCCAAATCTTCAACTAGCATCCAGTGTTTGCCACATGTTTCTAAGAAAGCATACAGTGGGTAATCTGTTTCTGAGTCCCCAATACTCCTCTATCTGGACCCTCTAATCCTACTGTGCTGTACTAGGTTACATGGGAAAACGAAAAGCCTTTTCCCATATGAAACCTAAAACCTAGACAGACATTGGCTTTCAGCCTTTATTTTTTAAAGCAATACAACCTCTCCCTTTTTTTCAATGACATTGTATACTGAAACCCAGTACACAAAATATTAAAATAGAGCTGATGAAAATGGGGAAAAACCTACTCTTGAAGTTCCCACCCTACTCCCAATTTGAAAACTCCTGACTAAAGCAAGTTCCTTTGGTCCCTTTTCCCTAGGCTTATACTCTAACTCGTGGCTCAGTGCACAAAATTAAGTGCACATTAAAAGGAGGTTAATTAGAGGAAATAATTTAATATTGCTGTTTGCCTTTTCTCTATAATAGAAGTGTCAAAGATGAAAGAAAATTAGTAAAATGTATATGAAAACCTTCCTCCTGTCAGAGTCTGGGGCACACCATGGGACCCAGAGTCAAGTCCCTGCCCACCCTCATGCGCCTCAAAATTTCGTGAGACCCAGAGTGGCCAACCCCCACCCCCATTAGGCTAGATCCAGACCTAGCCAGTTCCACCCTTGTCAAGCCCCGCCTGGCAGGAGCGTAGCCTCAGGTCCCCTGGCCCAGTGCCAGGACAGGGGTGTGGCCTGAGGTCCCTCAGCGAAGACAGGTTGGGGGCATGCCTTGAGGTCCTCCATCAAGTTCTGCCAGGTGGGGGACATGGCCTGAGGTCCCCCATCAAACCTCGCCAGGTGGGCAAGTGCCGCCTTAGGTCCCCCTGCCTGGCAGGGGGCTGCAGACTGAGGTCCTCCAGCCTGTTGCTGGGGCCAGGGGAGCAGCCTGAGGTCCCCTAGCCCAGCACCAAGATGAGGAACGCACCTTGAGGTCCCCCATCAATCTTCTCTGGGCAGGGGGCATGACCTCAAGTCCCCTGGCCTGACGCTTGGGCTGGGGTCATGGCCTGAGTTCCCCCAGCCTCGTGCCAAGGCAGAAGGTGCAGCCTGAGCTCTGTCATGCCCAGCCAGACAGGGAGGTGCAGTCTCAGGTCCCCTGGCCCTGTGCTGGGGTAGGGGGCGTGGCTTGAGGTCTCCAGTCAAGCCCCGCTGTGTGAGAGGCATGGCCTGAGGTCCCTTGGCCTGCTGCTGAGTCAGGAGGTCGGCCTGAGGTCCCCTGTCATGCCCAGCCAGGCAGAGTGTACAGCCTCAGGTCCCCTGGCCCAGAGCTGGGGTGGAGGAGTGAGGTCTGAGGTCCCCCGTCAAGCACCACCCGGTTGGGGGTGCAATCTGAGGTCTCCCAGTCTGGCGCTGGCACGGGGGGAACAGCCTGAGATCCCCCTAGCCCAGCACCAGTACAGGAAGCACACCTTGAGGTCCCCTGTCAAGCCCCACTGGGTGGGGTGCATGGCCTGAGATGCCCTGTCAATCCCTATGGGGGGCAGGGAGGGCATAGGCTCAGGTCCCTGCTAATTGCTCATTAAGGCTTCTTATGGGGACTTGGTTTCAATTGTGAGTGCAGCCATCTTTGTGATGGAGTGATGGTCAATTATTATATTCCCTCTTTATTAGATAGGATTGTGTTTCTCAAGGTCTCATATCTGTGATGTAGAAAGAGCTAAGAAAAACAACCTAAGGAGAAACTTGTCAGGGAAAAGCATTTTCCCTGCAGAAATCTAGATATGTTCTAGACTAAGCACCCATTCTAGACTTCTCCAGAGTTAAGAGGTAGTCTTCATTCCTTTTCATTGCCTTTAAAAAGCTTCAGGAAAGTATAACAGTCAGGAAAGGAAAAGAGGATACAAGAGAGGGGAACCAAAAATTTGGATCCAAAGACACTGTGGAGAAACGGGCTTCTCAGTCTCTAAGCTCTGATTGCTAGATCTGTGCCCCAATTTCATCCTTGGCTTAAGTCCTTTGGGGTTTCAGAAGCATTGTATTTTCTCTGAAGATAAAGTATACAACTAATAATTGCTTTAAACTTCTAAAAATTGACAAGATATTGATATTAAAGTTGGCTATCTTGTTTTCAAAACACCCTTCAGTACTGTTAATGAAATATATAACTAAAGATTATGTATTAGGTTGAACCATATGAAAATGCCAATAGTATTCAAAATTATTTTGACTGAGAAAAAGGCATTACTGTCTGGATGGTATGGCTCAGTGGTTGAGCATTGACCCATCAAAGTAGGTGGTTACAGTTCGATTCCCAGTCAGGGCACATATGAGTACATGCCCCAGGTTTCGAGCTTGGTCCCCAGTAGGGGGCGTGCAGGAGGCAGCTAATCAATGATTCTGTCATCATTGATGTTTCTATCTCTCCTCCCTTCCGCTCTGAAATCAATAAAGAAATATATTTCAAAAAATATAAATAAATAAATAAATCCTCACCTGAAAATATGTTTGTTTAAAAAATAAAAATAGAATAAAAATTTTTATTCTGTCCAGGTGAATGAATTTAAAACCAAGCTTTCTTTCTTTTTTTTTCTTTTGTTTTTTTAAAATATATTTTATTGATTTTTTTACAGAGAGGAAGGGAAAGGGATAGAGAGTCAGAAACTTCGATGAGAGACATCAATCAGCTGCCTCCTGCACACCCCCTGCTGGGGATGTGCCCGCAACCAAGATACATGCCCTTGACCAGAATCGAACCTGGGACCTTTCAGTCCGCAGGCCGACGCTCTACCCACTGAGCCAAACCGGTTTCAGCAAACCAAGCTTTCTTAGCAGCTTGTAGCTGAGATATCTAGACCTCTAATAAAGCCAGCAAAGTTACTGTTTTACTTTGAAGCTTTTCTGAAAGCTCTTGCAGTCAGCTGAAGTGCTTCATCTTCAACAAAGAACTGTTTCACAGCCTCGTGGAGAGAATTATGACAGTCACTTTGGAGTACATACTTCTAACGATATTGCTTAAATAACTTCATACCACTGGACTGTGTAGGGATTTCTAGAACTAATGGAGAACCTGATGGGATCATAAAAGCATCAACCCAAGATCAAACAGAACAAGAATTAGATGGGATCTAGCTGGTTTGGCTCAGTGGATAGAGCATTGGCCTGTGGACTAAAGGGTCCCGGGTGCGATTCAGGTCAAGGGCACATATTGGGTTTGCTGTCTTGTTCCCCAGTATGGGTCGTGCAGGAGGCAGCCAATCAATGATTCTCTCATCATTGATGTTTCTATCTCTCCCTCTCCCTTCCTCTCTGAAATCAATAACATTTTTTTAAATATATTTTATTGATTTTTTACAGAGAGGAAGGGAGAGGGATAGAGAGTTAGAAACATTGATGAGAGAGAGACATCGATCAGCCACCTTCTGCACGCCCCCTATAGGGGATGTGCCCGCAACCAGGATACATGCCCTTAACCGGAATCGAACCTGGGACCTTTCAGTCCAGTCCCCAGGCCTACAATAATATATTTTTTTAAAGAATTAGATGGGACCAAATAAACTGATGAAAAAAATTGTTGTAGCCGTTTTGTTTCAAACATCTAATTCTTTAAGTTCTTATTTATAGACATAAGGAACTTTTTTCTCTCTTAAACTATCTTTAACTACAACAATTTAATAGGTTACACCTTTGCAAACAAAAATGAACATTTATCTTTTCTCCCTATCTGATCCCTAAAAAATTTAAAAGCTCTTAGTATATTTTTAATCCTCACTGAAGGATATATTTTTATTGGTTTTTAGAGCAAGAGAGAGAATGAGAGAGAAAGAAAAATATTGTTCTGAGGGAGAAACATCTATTCATTGCCTCCTGTACGCATCCCAACCAGGTATTGGACTTGAATCTCAAGCATGCCCCCTAACCAGGAATAGAATCTGCAACAATCTTGGTGTATGGGATAACACTCCAACCAACTGAACCACTCAGCCAGGTTATTGAGTATTTTTTTAAAAACAAAACCAAAAGTATTCCACAGATTTTCTTATTGAAGAACTAGAGGTCCGGTGCACGAAATTTATACATGGGTAGGGTCACTACACCCAGCCAGCAATCGGGGCCTTCCCTTCCCTGGCTGCCAGCTGGAGCCTTCCTTTGTTCCCTGGTGGCCAGTGCATGTCATAGCAAGTGGTTGAACTCCTGGTTGGTCAAACTCTGAGGACAATTTGCATATTAACATTTTATTTTATAGGGTAACAGAATATCATTCATTTTTGACTTAGAGAAAAATAGTAATTTGTTAGATTTAACCTATAGTATGTGGTGACTCCATGTAAACTGAGTGTATTAGAACTTCATATAGGTTCTTGTAGCCTAGCTTAAGTCAGGTTTCTATTCCAGAATTTTAAAATTTCCCCCTTTAGCCCTAGTCAGTTTGGCTCAGTGGATAGAGCATTAACCTGCAGACTGAAGAATCCCGCGTTTGAATCTGGCCAAGGGCACATGCCCGAGTTGTGGGTTCAGTCCCCAGTAGGGGGCGTGCAAAAGGTAGCTGATCAATGATTCTCTCTCCTCCTTGATGTTTCTATCTCTCCCTCTCCCTTCCTCTCTGAAACCAATAAAGAAATATATTAAGCCCTAGGTAGTTTGGTTCAGTGGATAGAGTGTTGGCCTGTGGACTGAAGGGTCCCAGGTTTACTTTCAGTCAAGGGCACATGCCTGGGTTACAGACTTGATCCTCAGTAGGGGGTGTGAAGGAGGCAGCCGATCAATGATTTTCTCATCATTAGTGTTTATCTCTCTCCCTCTCCCTTCCTCTCTGAAAAAAAAAAAAGTTTATTAAAAAAAGAAATATATTTTAAAATATAATATAATTCTTTAAAAATAAATATTCCCCCTTTATACCAATTCCTTCTACTTTCTGGTAATACTATACTTAGCTATTGCTAGAAAAATAATGTCATACTATGTTGTCTTTTATAATTCCAATGCAGTGGTAAAACAAACCATCAGGAGTGTTTCTCATTTTACAGGCATATGTATGAATTGGATAGCCAGTGATACTTTGATATAAGTAGCATATGGATGATACTGAATAATTTCTGTAACGTAATTAACAGGTGACATAATTAGATATCTTCCCCATGAGGGATTTAGGGAGGTTTTCTGTGGGTTTTATTCTTACAAAATAAAAAAATGATTTTTTTTTTTGAATAAGTTAATTATATATCAGGTCTGCAGTTGTTGGAAGTATCTGTAGGAAACTTTCTACCTAATACCTATTACGTTTTACATATTTCTCAATTAGAAGTAGCCACATAATAGGAATTTTTTCTTAAATGAAGAAAGCATATTGGAGACAATTTTAATTGATCCTCCTCCCCCTCCCCTTTTTGTGTGTTCTATTTTCAGTTGCAGCAACCTCAGCAGACCCTTTTAACACAGGTTAGTTTTGATTTTCTTTTGGATATCTGAATGAAATATCTGAATGAAGAGTAGAGCGCAGTTTTTCTTTCAGGGTTGAAAAATGAATTTTTTTTAGATTCACATATTATTAGTTTAGCACTATGCTAAATAAAAATGAAAAGTATGTTTTTGTTTTTTATAGCTTTTGATTGCAGATTGAGCTATAATCTAGTTTGAATAAATACTAGTACAAGGTCTTATTTTAATACTGATACTGGCATTTATATTTTCTTTGAATGAGTATTTTTAGGAAATTTTTATACACATTACATATCTAAGATTGACCTTAAAGGTGAAATAATTGTTTATATTATCAGCTTAATTTTTAGTGACATTAAAACTTTTTTGCCCAGCCAGTGTTGCTCAGTGGTTGTGCTTTGATTTATGAACCAGGAGTTCTTAGTTAGAAACTATGTCATGACACATGCCCCAAAGGGGCATGTGTAAAGGGCATGCAAGAGGCAGCCGATTAGTGATTCTCTTTCATCACTGATGTTTTTATCTCCTTCTCTGTAAAGGGTATGCAAGAGGCAGCCGATTAGTGATTCTCTCTCATCAGTTATGTTTTTATCTCCTCTGAAATCAATTAAAAAAAATTTTTTTTAAGGTTTTGAATGTTGGATATGTAATGTTTACTTTAGGTTTCATGGGTCCCTTAAAATCTCTTGCATTTCTTTTTTTTTTTTTATAACCCTTATAAAGTGTAAAAACTATCCTTGGCTTGTGTGCAGTACTAAAATCATAACCTGTGTGTTGAATATCTTTCCATGTGCCATAGTTCACTGATCCCTGATATGTACTTTGAAATACTGTAGACAGCTGTTCAAAAGAAAGCAGAATCTCTAATATATATTGTACCCATGATTAGGGAAATGAGCAGTTGAGGAATAGGAGTAGGAGAGGAGCTATTTACTATATAACTTTTTATACCTTTTTAGTCTTGAGGCTGTTTTTTTTTTTTTTAAGTACACTACAAATGCACAATCAACCTCAAACTTTGTTGTTGTTATTATTAAAGAAATAAAATCTAACATGTTTCATATTTTCAATCTCTAATAGTAGAATTTCCAGATTAAGTAGAAAAGCAGTAAAATTTTGTCTTTTCTTAGAGTAAATTTGATTAAGTAATTACTGACACATAGTTATACATTTTTTTTCTTTTGATGAGAACTCTTAGCAACTTGCAAATATACACTAGCTTTATTAACTACTAGACGCCTGGAGCACGAAATATGTGCACGGGAGGGGGTGTCCCTCAGCCCAGCCTGCACCCTCTCTAATCTGGAACGCCTCAAGGAATGTCCGACTGCCCTTTCACAATCCAGGGCTGCTAGCTCCCAAACACTCGCCTGCCTGCCTGATTGCCCCTAACTGCGTCTGCCTGCCAGCCGGATCACTCCCTAACTACTCCCCTGCTAGCCTGATCGATGCCTAACTGCTCCCCTGCTGGCCTGATTGCCCCTAACTGCCCTTCTCTACAGGCCTGGTCATCCCTAACTGTCCTCCCTATAGGCTTGGTCGCCCCCAACTGCCTTCCCCCTGTTGGCCTGGTCACCCCCAACTGTCCTCCCCTGCAGGCCTGGTTGCCCCCAACTGCCCTCCCCTATAAACCTGGTCTCTCCCAACTGCTCTCCCTTGCCGGCCATCTTGTGTCCACCTAAGCATGGGCATCTTGTGTGTTGGAGTGATGGTCAATTTGCACATTTCTCTTTTATTATATAGGATTCCACGAGGCAAAGTAAGGGCATGGTCAGATGTTTACAATGTTCTTGTGAATTTCGAAACTTACCTGATCAAGTTTTGTTTACTTACTGTACCTCCCGCAGCTTATATCACTTAGCCATGTGGGACCACAGGTTCAGACCGTAACCTGTCCAAACACTGTAGCCGCTTTCCACATGAGATCATACATATTGGTCTTTCTACGACTTAATTCACTTATATAGGACTTGCCTGAGTCTTTATGATGCCACTATGGATTTTGAATTCTTAAGAGAAATATATTTCTTAAGAGAAATATATTTAAACACTATATATATATATATATATATATACACACACACACACACATATATATATGATGTACATACATTGATTTTTTGTATTGATTTCAGAGAGGGAGGGAGGGAGGAAGAGAGAGAGAGAGAGAGAGAGAGAGAGATATCAATGATGCAAGAGAATCATTTATTAGCTACCTCCTTTATGCTCTCCATTGGGGATTAAGCTTGTAAACCAAACAACACTCAACCACTGAGCGACACCCGCCAGGTTAAGCACTGCTCTTTAAACTCATTGTACTACAATATCTTTTTCCTTAAATGACATATTTTTTTAACTTGATTCTTATCTTCAAGGTGTACATGTATATTTTTAACGTTAAATAAATTATTTTTAGCATTTTGAGTTATTTGTACTTTCTAGACTTTCTTTTTTATGGTTTTAGATTTTTAAAATCAATTTTTAGAGAATTTGTAGACTATTTCAAATCACTACCTTAATTTGATTTTGATTTTGTTTTATAGCCACCTGTTGCACTGCCTACAAGTCTTAGTCTGTCTACGCCTCAGCCTGCAGCACAAATAACTGTATCATATCCAACACCAAGGTCCAGTCAGCAACAAACCCAACCTCAGAAACAGCGTGTTTTTACAGGAGTAGTTACAAAACTACACGATACATTTGGATTTGTGGATGAAGATGTATTCTTTCAGCTTAGGTAAACATTGTTAAGTTTTGGCAGATGCCCTTTTGAATTTAACATTATATATATTGATAGTACCTGCTTAATGTGCATAGGATTGTGGTTTAGCTATAATTTTATGTTTTAATCATAGCTTGTCATACTTGTATCCATTACCTTTTTTAATGGAGAATGTGACTGGAGTTATCAAATGAACTAGTTATGTGAATTTTTTATAAACATTTTGTGGGAGTGAGTTACATTTCTGATTTTTTTAATGTTTAAACATACAGTGAAATTAAAATAACCACGTGCCTTTTAAAATTTATCTTCTTTTTGACATATCTAGTGATGTATAAACAATACTTTACAAAATTTTTAAAAATTGATTTTAGAGAGAAAGGAAAAGAAAGTGAAACGGATTGTTGTTCCACTTATTTATGCATCATTGGTTGATTCTTTGAATATTCTTTCCTTGTTTTTGCTCTTCCTATTTTAATTATGGTATGTCTTGGTGTAGTCCTCTTTGGATTCCTTTTGTTTGGGGTTCTGTGTGCTTCCTGGACTTGTAAGTCTATTTCTTTCATCAGGTGGGGGAAGTTCTCAGTCATTATTTCTTCAAATAGGTTTTCAGTATCTAGCTTTCTCTCTTATTCTGGCACCCCCATAATTCTGATGTTGGTAAGCTTAAAGTTGTCCCAGAGGCTCCTACACTATCTTCACATTTTTGGATTCTTTTTTTCCTTTTGCTTTTCTGGTTGAGTGTTTTCTGCTTCTTTATATTTCAAATCTTTGACTTGATTCTTGCATTCCTCTAGTCTGCTGTTAGGTCTCTGTATAATATTTTTTATTTCAGTCAGTGTATGTTTAATTTCTAGTTGGTCCTTTTTCATCTCCTCTTGGGTCTTGCTAAATTTATCCATTTTTTCTAGGAAATTCTTGAAAAACCTTATAACCATGGTTTTGAACTCTATATCCAGTCATTTGTTTTCCTCCATTTCTTTCATTTGTGATCTGTTTTTTTGTTTTTGTTTTTTTTTGTCTCTGCATTTTTACTGCTTCCCTGAGTTGGTAGAGTAGCTTTGTGTGCTAGGTGTCCTAAATGGCCCAGTAGCTCTGCCTCCCAGTTACCTGAGGTGGATTCTTTTGTTGCAACCCTTTGTGGACTGTGTGTATAGCCTTCTTGTAGTTAAGTCTTGATTGTTGTTGGTATCACTGGGATAAATTGGCCTCCAAGCCAATTGGTTGTGAGGATCAGCTGTGTCTACACTGGGAGAACTTTTGTGCTAAGCATCAGCCTTATGATACAGGACTTGCAAAATTGCAAAAGCCTCTGTGTTTAGGTTGGATAGGGTGGAGTCTCAGGGCTGAGCAGACAGTCTTGGCTTCCTGTCAGCCCTGGCCCTACGCTGCCCCTAGGTCTCAGGGTCCCTAGGTATTCACTGCAGTCCTCTTTGTGGGCACTGGCACTGGTCTACCTCCAGACCTCTGCCTTTCAGGCTCCCCTGAGTGTCTGTGCACTTCAGGGACCCATATAAGTCTTGTCCCCAGGGTCTCGCCCAAAATTGGGGTTCAGTGCAATTGGGAGGTTCTGTCTTCCTCCCGCTAGAAAAAGCCAGCAGCACAATCAGTCCTCTCTGTGCGCCGTTGCGTGTGCCTCCAGTCCTCTGCCTTTCGCAGCTCCCCTATGTTTCTGTGCACTTCTCCCTATGTTTCTCTGCACTACTCCCCTCGTATGAGTCTCACCTGGAACTGGGATTCAGTGCAATCAGGAGTTTCCATCTCCCTTTTGCTAGAGAAAGCCAGCCAGGCACCCTGCCGCCTGTTCTCTCCATGCACATCTCCATACCTCAGCTTTTTGCAGCTCCTCTGAGTCTCCATGAGCCCCTCTCTTTCCTTCTAATTGTAGAATTTTCACTCAGCCATTTTTCCTGTGGTTCTGGATGATGTCCATTCTGTCTTTTAGCTGTAGTTTTGAAATTGTTGTGAGAGGCAGCAGTTTAGGTGTTCACCTAGGCTGCCATCTTGGTTTCTCTTCCTTTGGTTGATTCTTGTTTATGCCCTGACTGTTGATCAACCCCACAACCTTAGCATATCAGGATTATACTACCTATCCAGCGTACTAAAAACATTTTAAAGTTAAAATATTAATAAATAGGATTTAGTGGCCAAAACCGGTTTGGCTCAGTGGATAGAGCATCTCCCTGGGGACTGAAAGGTCCCAGGTTCGATTCCGGTCAAGGGCATGTACATTGGTTGCAGGCACATCCCCAGTAGGGGGCGTGCAGGAGGTGGCTGATCGATGTCTCTCATCGATGTTTCTGGCTTTCTATCCTTTTCCTCTCTGTGAAAAATCATTAAAATATATATTAAAAAAAAATAGGATTTAGTGATTGGTGAACTAACATATCCAAAATAGTATTTTGTTAGTGAATTTTCTTAGTGATTTCAAATATATTTCTAATGATCGTGTTATATGATTTTTTTGAAAGTGGGTTTCCTATTTTTCCATTTTATATGCCTTTCTGTCATCTTTCCAAAGTCCAAAGCAAATTTTGTATGCCTTTCTCATCTTTCCAAAGCCTAAAATATGAGGATTTCCTACATACTAAAAACATGTTTTTTTTTAATATATATATATTTTTAAATATATTTTATTGATTTTTTACAGAGAGGAAGGGAGAGGGATAGAGTTAGAAACATCGATGAGAGAGAGACATCGATCAGCCACCTCCTACATGCTCCCTACTGGGGATGTGCCCTCAACCAGGATACATGCCCTTGACTGGAATCAAACCCGGGACCTTTCAGTCCCCAGGCTGACGCTCTATCCACTGAGCCAAACCGGTTTCGGCTTTTAATATATTTTATTGATTTTTTACAGAGAGGAAGGGAGAGAGATAGAGAGTTAGAAACATTGAAGAGAGAGAAACATTGATCAGCTGCCTCCTGCATACCTCCCATTGGGGTTGTGCCCGCAACCAGGCTACGTGCCCTTGACTGGAATCGAACCTTAGATCTTTCAGTCCGCAGACTGACGCTCTATACACTGAGCCAAACCGGTCTTGGCTAAAAACATGTTGTTTTTTTAAACACATATTTTTATTGATTTCAGAGAGGAAGGGAGAGGGAGATTAAATAGAAATATCAGTGATGAGAGAGAATCATTGATCGGTTATTTCCTGCACGCCCCACACTGGGGATCAAACCTGCAACTTGGGCATTTATCCTGACTGGGAATTGAACTGTGACTTCCTGATTCATAGGCTGATGAGCTCAATCATTGAACTACACTAGCTGGTTGTTTTATTTTTTTCTTGAACATATTGGGGTTAGGTATAATTTACTTTTTTTTTCTTTTCATGTTTTTGAAATAATATATTTTAAAATACCAAATTTGTAAATCTCTTTTGGAGGAAACTCTTTTAAATGTGCTTTTTCTCCCCCCCCCCCCCACAGTGCTGTCAAAGGGAAAACCCCCCAAGTGGGTGACAGAGTATTGGTTGAAGCTACATATAACCCCAATATGCCATTTAAATGGAATGCACAAAGAATTCAGACACTACCAAATCAGGTATATGAAATATTGAGTTAGCTATTGGAGAACCTTGGTCACTGAGTTGTTTGATTTATAAAGATTTTTCTTTCGTATTTTAAAATTTTGTTTATTTTTTGTTAAGAATCAGTCTCAAACCCAACCTTTACTGAAGACTCCTCCTGCTGTACTTCAGCCAATTGCACCACAGACAACATTTGGTGTTCAGGCTCAGCCCCAGCCTCAGTCACTGCTACAGGCACAGATTTCAGCAGCTTCTATTACACCACTGTTGCAAACTCAACCACAGCCTTTATTACAGCAGCCACAGCAGAAAGGTATTATATGCAAGTTATCTTTGTTTTTTTATGTTTCAGACTAATATATAATTGTTAAAATAAGAATATACTTTTAATCATTAAAATATAGGACTTCCAAAATACTTGGAAGTTAAGTATTTTGTGTAGACCACTTCTTTATTTTTTTTTAAATCCTCACCTATGGATATATTTTTTAAAATATTTATTTTTATTGATTTCAGCGAAGAATGAGAGGGAGAGAGAGAAACATTAGTGATGAAAGAGAATCACTGATTGACTGCCTCCTGTATTCTCCACACTGGAGATTGAGTCTCAAGCCAGGCACGTGTCTGGACCAGGAATCATACAGTGACCTCCTGGTTTATAGGACTGCGCTCAACAACTGAACCACACCAGCGGACCCAAGGATATATTTTTATTAATTTTTGAGAGAGAGAGGAAGGGAGAGGGAGAGAGAAAAACATCGACCTTTCCCCTCCTCGGCCAGGGATTGAACCAGCAATCTTTTTGGTGTACGGGCCAAGGCTGTAAGCAACTGAGCCACCTCGCCAGGGATAAGCCACTTCTACTTTTATAGCTATTTGTAAACTTTTATTTTATTGCTCTTATCAAAAGACATACTCTTTGCTAACTTAAACTGAAAACTTTTAGTACTCGGTCCCCATTTTGGTATCTTACCTATAACTGAAGTAAATGTTTTTGAGACTTATTTCTTATAACATTTTATGTACATGTAGAGTCTGGTGATAGCACTTTAAATTCCTCATTGAATCATAGTGCATCAAATAAATGAGCTATGTTTTAAGTTTTGCATATTGATTATTTGAAACTTCGGGATTTTTTAAACAATGTTTAAAATCATAGGCTTGTTAATAGGAACCTATTTAATAGGTACTTTTAAAAAATAAAATTTGTGGCACTTTCACTTTTATTTTTAAATTATGATACACTTAAAGCAAAGTGATGAAATGGTATAACATTATTAGTGAACACCCGTGCGAATCACTACTTGGGCAAAAAAATACAGTGTTGCTAGTTAATTATTTTTTAATAGTTTTTACCCTCTAGGTATATGTCTTCATAATACAGTTTAGTTTTGTTTTTGAATTTTACATAATCTATGATTCTATTTATATAATTCTTTTGTGTACAGATTTTTTTGTTCCAACATTATATTTTTAAAGTTTTTCATATTATTCTGTGTGGCTCTAATGTCTTCATTTTCCTTACTGTATAATATTTCCATAGTATGAATAGTATATAGTTTATCCGTTCTTTGGTAAACATTTGTGTTGTTTCTAGTTCTTGGTTTCTGAAGCTGCTGCTATGAACACACATATGTGTGAGGCAATGTGCACAGGTTTCCCTAGGGCATATATTTTCTGGTGAAATTGCTGTTTCCAGACTACTTAGTTCTTCCATGTATCTGATCTTTAATCCTATAAATTATTTTTTCCCCCTTGTCTATTTTTCCTTAGAAAATTTGTTTTCAGTTGTGAATAGGTACTTGAATACCATTTTCCCCCGTCACTCTCTCAAAAAGAGACATAGCTTCTGTGGGAGGACTCAAGAAAGCAGTGTTTCTTATGATGATGTATCCCTTTAGTTTGGTAGATGCTTAAGAGAAGCAATGAGAGCAGTAGAAGAGAGAGAAGGGATCAGTGGACTGTGCTAGGCTTCACTTGGCAGAATGGTAGTGAAATCTGGATTGGCAAGGGATTCCTTCAGTAATACCAGCCCATTGATCTTTAGCTGGTGTAGTATTTATTACTTAACATAAGAAATATTCATATGTTAGCTGGTTATTTTTCTCTTGCAAATCTTCAAGAAAAATTTTCATGTATATAAAAATGTTGAAAGAACAGTATAATGATTACATGTATACTTACAACCCTGAACAGTTTTTATCGAAATGTTTGTCTGCATAAATTAACAAATACACATGATATTAGCTTAAATGTTTGAAGTAGTTACCAGACACTATGACTTTCCACTACCATATATTGAAGCATGTCCTTCCTAAAAGAGTTTTGCTATATTACCACAATCTATTATCACATCTAAGAAAAAGCCTTTAAATACCCTATTTATATTCAGATCTCTTCAATTGTCTACCAAATGTCTTTTTTTAAATATATTTTTTTGATTTCAGAGAGGAAGGTACAGAGAGAGAGAGAGAAACATCAATGATGAGAGAGAATCATTGATCAGCTGCCTCTACACGCTCCCTACTAGGTATCAAGCCTGCAACTGGCCATGTTCCTTTGATTGGAATCAAACCCAGGACCCATCACTCCGAAGGGCGATGCTCTCTCCACTGAGCCCAACAAGCCAGCCCCAGATGTCTTTTAAAGTTGTTTTTTGTTTCCTAAACAGAAAGCCAAGTTTCATGCATTATATTTGGTTATGTTTCTTTAGTCTTTTTTATTCTAGAATAGCTTTTTCTTTCTCTTTCTTATTTTCTTACCTTGGCTTTTTGAAGAAATTGGGCTAGTTGATAAGTAGATTCTTTTGGAATGTTGTATTCTGGATTTGTCTTGATTCCTTGTGATATTTTTACCTTATTCCTCTATCCACCACCATTTAAACTATAAACTCTAGGTTAACTCTAAAGGCATTTGGCAAGAACATATTATAGTAATGTTTTGTACTTTATATTGCATCATACTAAGAGGCACATATTGTGAGATACTTTCACTATTGATGCTAAATTTGATTACATGATTTAAGTGGTGGCCATAAATCTTTGTATTATAAGATTTTTTTTTTCTCTGTATAGTTAATCTCTGGATGATACTTTGGCATCCTGTGAATATCTTATATAGTATTCTTTGGTTTAATAATATCAGAAGATCAATGATTAGCAAACTATATCCCTTTGATTTGGTCCACAGCCTGGTTTAGTGTTTGTTGTCCCTGAACTAAAAATAGATTTTGCATTGTTAAAGAGTTGTAAAAAAAAAAGTAGGCAAATACACAAAACTGTCTCCACTATTCATGGGCCAGAGAGCCTAAAATATTTGCCAACATTTTTATGTATAAAGCTTAACGAGGTAATGCTTTTGTACTTCATTTAAGTAAAAAAAAATTTTTTTTTCTGTATCTTTTAAAGCTGGTTTATTGCAACCTCCTGTTCGTATAGTTTCACAGCCACAACCAGCACGAAGGTTAGATCCACCATCCAGATTTTCAGGAAGGAATGACAGAGGGGATCAAGTGCCTAACAGAAAAGATGATCGAAGGTATGTTTTTAAATATATATTTTTTATTGATTGCAGAGAGGAAGGGAAAAGGAAAAGAGAGAGAGAAATATCGATGATTCTCAGCTGCTTCCTGCACACCCCCTACTGGGGATCTAGCCTGCAACCTAGGCATGTGCTTTGACCAGGAATGAACCGTTATTTCCTGATTCACATGTCAATTGTCAACCACTGAGCCACATCAGCAGGGCCAAAGGTATGTTTTTAGATGGGAATGATGTGATGCACTTAATGCCACTAAAAAAATGATTAAAATGATAAGTTTAGCCAATACCAGTTTGGCTCAGTGGATAGAGCGTTGGCTTGCGGACTGAAAGGTCCCAGGTTCGATTCCGGTTGGGGGCATGTACCTTGCTTGCGAGCACATCTCCACTGTGGGGCATGCAGGAGGCGGCTGATCGATGTCTCTGTCCCATCGATGTTTCTGACTTTCTATCTCTCTCCCTTCCTCTCTGTAAAAAATCAATAAAGAATATATATATTTTAAAATGATGTTCATGTTGTGTATACTTTACCACAATTCAAAAAAGTTATTTAAAAAAGTATACTGTGAAATCTTATATTAACTTATTTCATGATGGAATTCTTAATGCTAGAAAAATTATTAATTTTAGAAAATGTTCCTTTTTTTTTTAAGTCGTGAAAGGGAGAGAGATAGACGTAGATCTAGAGAAAGATCTCCTCAGAGAAAACGTTCCCGGGAGAGATCTCCTCGAAGAGAGAGAGAACGATCACCTCGGAGAGTTCGCCGTGTTGTCCCACGTTACACAGTTCAGTTTTCAAAGTTTTCTTTAGATTGGTAAGTGATTTTACCCCACTTCTTATTAAATTATTGGTTTTGTAATTTTGTGTAGCTTAATAGAATGTGTTATATACAGATATATTTTTCTCACAACTTTAATTTCTTTACACTTAATAACTATAGAAGAGGAGAAATGCAGTTAGAAGTAGCAATTCTTTGTCAGGATTACATTATTTTCATACACTCATTAAAGATATCAGCTATTGAAAAAGGCAGCCACTCTGTGATGAAGTTATTTGTTAAAGTTAGAATCATTTAAGATCCAGATTTATTGATAACTTTATTAAGTTTATGCATAGTCCATTGTATATGATAAAACAATATAGAAATGGATTAAATATTTCAAGTTAGCTGTGGCAGTATAGTATAACAAAAACATACACACATGTCTATATGTTTAAAAAAAACAAAACATTTTTCAGTCTTTGGAATAAGAAATAATGGGCAAGTTACTGAAAATTTTTTAATTAGTTGGTTAGAGCATCCACCAAGGTTGTGTGTTCAATCTCCAATCAGGGCATATACAAGAATCAACTAGTGAATGCATAATAAGTGAGACAACAAAATTGATATTTCTCTCTCTCTCTCTCTTTCTCTTTCTCTCTCTCTCTCTCATAAATCAATTTAAAACAAAGAATTTTTGAGCTTCACATGCAAAGAGGAAATTATATCAACTAGCAAGAATTGTGAGTTCATGTATCTAAAGCAACAGTGTGTGTGATTTGTAGATACTCAGTAATAGCTGCAAAGTTGTAATTCATAAAAAGGGAAATTGGTAAATGACTGATTTACTCTAAGGGAAGGGAAAAATTATCTAAAGGCCCTGGGCCTGGCAGTTATGTATAAGAAAAAATAACAGGCAAAAAACCAACAATAAATTGGCAGTAAAATAAAAATAAACCATTACAAGCAGCATTTAAAAGCAGTTTCACATAGGAACAAATAACTGCATTTCAGTGTCCTAAGAGAGTATTGCTGCATTTTAACAAAGTATTATAATTAATATTTACAATATTGAACTATAAAATGTTTAAATTTCAGTATATTCAGCTCGAGATTGAGTAAACCAGTGTATTTTAGTTAATGCTACTCAGTGCCAAAAATGTTTTGCTTGGTGACTTTGCTTAATTGCAACTACTCTTTTTTTTAACTGTTTAATTAAATGTATTTTATTGATTCGAGAGAGAGGGGAAGGGAAAAGGATAGAGAGATAGAAGCATTGATGAGAGAGAAACATCAATTGGCCGCCTTCTACATGTCTCCTACTGGGATTCAAGTCCCCAATCCAGTCATTCATGTGCCCTGACCTGGAATCAAACTTAGGACTTCTTGGTTCCTGGGTCAATGCTCCACCACTGAACCACACCAGCCGGACACAACTACTCTTAATTTATAGTAGTTTTCTTGTTATCCCTGTTTACTTGTATACTTAAAATATGTAGTCTGTATATTTGAGAAAATGATTTGGATCCAAAATTCTCTACAATCCCAAAGATATTAAATACAGCAGCTCTACTTCTTTTTAAATCTTCACCTAAGGAGCGAGGATATTTTTACATTAAAATTTTTTTTTTTAAGAGAGAGAGAAATAACTGTGTGACAGAGACACATCAATTGATTGCCTCCCACATGTGCCCTGATTGGGGTTGGGGGTCAGACCTGCATCCCAGGTATGTGCCTTTGATGGGGAATCAAACCCCAGACCCTCCTGAGCCACTCTGGTGGGGGTGAGCAGCTCTACTTTAAACTCATCTTTTCCCAGCTTATACTGCTATTCTGGAAAAGGTTGATACATTGAACAGTTATCTATCTTCTTTGAAGTTAGTCAGAGTTTCACATCACCACGTTCACATAAATTCCCATAACATCAAATTATAAATAGAAATGATTTTTAAAGTTTTCATACCTCTTCTTATAATTACTGGAAATCAAGATTTTCTTATAGTAATGTGATTATAAGAGACTGTATGCCAAGAAATTATTTATTTGTATTTTTTTATCTCTTGTTTTATAGATTTTACTTCTATGGGGTGAGATACAATTTCAAAAATTCTAGTGATGGGAAACAAGGAAGCTATTATACATACTTTCTGTTTGCAGCACTTCTTTAAAAACAACAAAAACAAAACTCATACCTTTTTTTTACATTTTTACAATAGAATCTTATCTAAATAAATTATAATTATATCAGTAATCATAACTGACAAGTTTATCATTGTATACTTTTTATTTTTAGGCTTAAAATAAAAAGACATACCTATAAGTTCACATTTTATACTCTTGTTTTAATTGTCCTTTTAAAAGACAGTATAATTATCCTTTCATCTTATAAATTGCATTTTCTACTTTTCATTATGTTTTTAACAGAAATCTCTTGGCTTTTTATCAGATTGATTTACCTTTTAGTTTCTCTCCCTTACAAGCTTTGCTTCTTAGGAAAAAGGAAATGAACCTTTAAAAAAAAATCAGTATGCCAGGTTTAAAAGGCCAGAATCTTACCCTCTTTTTACATAATGAACAATCCAGTACGGATCTTAATCACTAACACTGAGAGGTATGGAAGTGTGGATAACCCAAAAAAGATTTGGATTTTGCTTTCACATGAATTTTATTTAATTTTGAATGTAAATATTCTTGACCTAGGATCTTACTGTAGAATAAAAGTTGTATTTCTACGCTGTGTAAAACTGATTGAGGAGCACTCATACTAATTTGGTACCGCTCTTATCCCTTCTTTCTGTCATTCTATATGAACCATAGTTTTCTCAAAAATGCACAGTTTCAACTGAGACAGAACTACTTTTATTCAGATCTTCTCTGGAGCTGGGGTTGAAGTTATTTCAAAGGGTCTTCTCTAATGAATTTTAAGCTACACACAAAAAGTAAAGAAATAAAGGTAACATTTAGATATGTTATTTATTCAAATCTGTAAGTAAACAATTTGAAAATGAGATTATCATATGCCTTTCTGCACATCTATAGCTCATTAATAATTGACCATTTGCAGCTGGCTTTTAGCCATGTCAGGTTAGATGTTTAGCTTCAGAATTGAGTGAATGTTTGGATACTTATTGATATTAAGGCTTTTTATTCACTACTTACGTTTTTTTTTCAGTCCTAGTTGTGACATGATGGAACTAAGGCGCCGTTATCAGAATTTATATATACCTAGTGACTTTTTTGATGCTCAATTTACATGGGTGGATGCTTTCCCTTTGTCAAGACCATTTCAGCTGGGAAATTACTGCAATTTCTTTGTAATGCACAGAGAAGTAGAGTCCTTAGAAAAAAATGTGGCCATTCTTGATCCACCAGATGCCGACCACCTATACAGTGCAAAGGTTTGTATTTTAAGATAGACAGCTAAAATTTGTGAGCAGTTATTCATATTAAGAGTGTATGTGGAACCGAAACCGGTTTTGCTCAGTGGATAGAGCGTCGGCCTGCAGACTGAAAGGTCCCAGGTTCAATACCGGTAAAGGGCATGCACATTGGTTGCGGCCACATCCCCAGTAGGGGCCGTGCAGGAGGCCGCTGATCGATGTCTCTCTCTCATCGATGTTTGTAACTCTATCCCTCTCCCTTCCTCTCTGTGAGAAATCAATAAAATATATATTTTTAAAAAAAAAAAGTGTATGTGGAGCCGAAGCCAGTTTGGCTAGGTGGATAGAGCGTTGGCCTGCGGACTGAGGGGTCCCAAGTTCGATTCCGGTCAGGGGCGTGTGCCTTGGTTGTGGGCACATCCCCAGAATGGGTGTGCAGGAGGCAGCTGACCGATGTTTCTCTCTCATTGATGTTTCTAACTCTCTGTCTCTCTCCCTTCCTCTGTAAAAAATCAATAAAAATATATTTAAGCCAAAATCGGTTTGGCTCAGTGAATAGAGCATCGGCCTGCAGACTGAAAGGTCCCAGGTTTGATTCCAGTCAAGGGCATGTACCTTGGTTGCGGGCACATCTCCAGTAGGGGACGTGCAGGAGGCAACTGATCGATATCTCTCTCTCATCGATGTTTCTAACTTTCTATCCCTCTCCCTTCCTCTCTGTAAAATATCAATTAAAAAATATTTTAAAAATAGAGTGTATGTGGAGATAATATTCAGAAAGTAGTTATTAGGTTTAAGACCTTGGATTTTCCTACATTTTCATGTCTGCTATTCTGTTTTGTTTTGTTTCTTAAGTAATTTAACCTCTTTTTACCTTACCTCTTAAACTGTAAAATTATGGTTATTTTTTAACACTTTGAACCACATAAAAAGGTGAAGATGAAGTTGATGTAATGAGCTTTTTGGAATGTTCTATGACTTTGACGAGGCCAGATAAAACATAGTTGTGGGTGAATGTATTATATGTTAGTCTGCAGGGTAACTTTTAGTATATTGATATGATAAATAGTTTTCTACTGTTTTAAAAACATCAAAAACATCCCTTGAAAAGTTAAAACTACTTAATTATAAACTAATAGTATTTCTGCCATAGATTTAAAAATATATATATTTATATTGACTTCAGAGAGGAAGGAAGAGATAGAGAGAGGTAGAAACATCAATGATGAGAATCACTGATCAGCTGTTTCCTGCACACCCCCTACTGGGGACCAAGCCCGCAACCTGTGCATGTGCCCTGATGGGGAATCGATCTGTGTCCTCCTGATTCATATGTTAATGCTTAACCACTGAGTCACACCTGCATTTTACTTTGCATTTTTATAAAAAAATTTTGGGTATCCAATATGTAAGGATAATACGTAGTGCTTCTCATTTTATTTACATAGATTTTTGACAGGATTGAATTATTTGCCTGTAATAGGTAATGCTGATGGCTAGCCCTAGTATGGAAGATTTATATCATAAGTCCTGTGCTCTAGCTGAAGACCCACAAGAACTTCGAGATGGATTTCAACATCCTGCTAGACTTGTTAAGGTAAAATGAAACATAACTTTAGATGTATATTTGCTTTGCTTGGTTCTAATTGTGTGTGAGTGTGTGTGTGTGTGTGTGTGTGTGTGTGTTATAATTTAAAACTATTTAATCTTGTTGATTAGTTTAATAATAACTTAATATTAAGGCATTCAGACTAATGTTAATGTTTTTCTCACTGCAGATTATGGCTATATCTTATTTTGTCACTAGTTCAGCTGTCATTTTGATGTCTATATTTATAGTATAGATAAATCTTAGTGATAATGATTTAGTGTATCTTTGGGTGCTTTTAAAATGTGAATTATAGCTTGTTTCTTTAAAAGAACTCTATCTGAAGAAATGTTTTAGAAGGATGAGTTATGATGTGTAAATCCTATTCCATTGCTGAAATGCAGTGTGGAACACGATGAACTGAACTCTTCCTTGACTGACAGATACCAGAGGTAGTAAAAATTATATTGGAAAGGTTTGTACCTTTCCTTTTCAAGTATTTTATGTGTGATTTTATAAGTTGCATAATATATGTAAATGATTCTTTGTTTTGAATTAGTTTTTAGTGGGCATGAAAGGCAAGGATGAAGCCATGGCCATTGGAGGCCACTGGTCTCCTTCGTTGGATGGACCAGACCCTGAAAAAGATCCCTCTGTGTTGATTAAGACTGCTATTCGTTGTTGTAAGGCTCTGACAGGCATTGATCTAAGTGTATGCACACAATGGTAAGTACCAATTCATTTTTTGATTAGAAATGTTTTTCTAATAGTTTATGTAGATGATCTTGTCTATCAGCCTACACTCCCTCCCCCTTATTTTAACAACCTTGATCATGCAGTAACCTCAAAGGAAAAAAAATCCCCATTTGTAGCAAAAGTTTATTTGGTGCCAAAAATGTTTGTGGGGAGGGCAGATGTAAGAACTAATCAAAATAAACTGAAAATTTAAATGCTTTGTTATGCTGTACTTTGGAAGTTTCAATGTATGTTGAAAATATTTTTTATTTCATGTATAGCTGGAGAAGATCGTCAAGAGAACTTCATTTCATTATAATTCTTTTGTTATAAGATAATGTAGTTGCTGATTATTTTTTGTTCAGCCATATTTTCTCTTGAGGCTTATTTGTCCTGTGTATTTTAGTATATTTCTTGTGACTTAATTGAGAATTTTTTTTTTTAGCACATGAAATCTGAACAGCTATCCAGCTTCTTCAGGTATTCCCTAAAATATGTATAGCTCTGTAATCAAACATGAAAATGCCTTGGGGAACATATTCTTCTTTTATAAATATTATACAAATGTACCAAAAGAGGAACTATGGCTTCTATAATTTTTTTTTTCTTTAGACCAACCTCAAGTTCTTGCAGCAAAATTTCTTTACTTGATGTGCTACAAGTGAACTAGGGTCTTTAAAATGTATTTTAGAATTTTTTTTCCAACATGCTTCTTCCCTTGCAACAGGTACCGTTTTGCAGAGATTCGCTACCATCGCCCTGAGGAGACCCACAAGGGGCGTACAGTTCCAGCTCATGTGGAGACAGTGGTTTTATTTTTCCCGGATGTTTGGCATTGCCTTCCCACCCGCTCAGAGTGGGAAACCCTCTCCCGAGGATACAAGCAGCAGCTGGTGGAGAAGCTTCAGGGTGAACGCAAGGAGGCTGATGGAGAACAGGCACTGAACGCTAATCCCTTTTTCTATTTCCGCTTCTCACAGGCACAGGAACACAGGCACAAAGCACACCACACACTACATAACAAACACACATGGAGGAACATAATTGGTAACAGCGACTGGTAATCCAGCTTTCAGCAGTATAGTTGTATGTTCTTTTCTCTTCAAAAAAAAATCTGTCTGTATGCTAACTTTAAGAGTTCTGAGACCTCAAATGAAAATAAGTTGTGCTTAAATTGCACAGAATTTTTTTTTTTTATCATAGGTTTAGTTGCTGGAATCTGGGACCAGTTGTTGAGCAAGATACAGTATTAAGCCATTTTAAACATTTTGCCATTTTCTAAAATTTAAAAAATTTTCTCTTTCATGGTCATCAGTTCTAATCATGGATATTTGAAATTGGACAACCACAAGTCTGAGAGATTTGAAATTTCAGGCTATGTGGCATCATCTTTGGTACATTTGAAAGGTCTGGCTAAATCAACCTTAACTTTGGGTGGTTTGAAAATTGGGGCAAGATCACACACTGTGTGGTTAGTGGAGACCAGCAGTGTTTGTGCATCCCTGATATCCTTTGTGTTGTAATTTATCACCCTTTTGTGTTTCACAGATCTGGCTTTGATTGGCTGATGAGTGTCTTTGTGATCAATTAAAAGTGGTAGAATGTATGTATGTGGATTTGCCTAAATAACTTTAGGAGAAGACAATCTGAAACATTTGTGACCTTGCACAGATCAGCAACAGACTTTTAAAAATAAATAACCTTTATTTTAAGGTTTCAGAATAATAATTAGGTTCTTAACTTTGTATATCAGGATGAAGAAGAGAAGGATGATGGTGAAGCTAAAGAAATTTCTACTCCTACCCATTGGTCTAAACTTGACCCAAAGACAATGAAGGTAACTTTGGAAGAGGTAGTTGCTTTTGCAGTTTGTTATTTAACATATAAAAGCTGATTAACTTCTCTTCTCAGCCAAAAAACAAAAGTTTTTCTTCTTTGTCATGAAACTAGCTTTTTAACCCACATTGTTTTTTTATTGTTGTTGTTGTTGATCCTCACCCAACGATATTTTTTACTGATTTTTAGAAAGTAGAAGGTAGGAGGAGAGACAGAGAGAGAGACATCAATTGGTGTCTCCTACATGTGCTCTAGCTGGCTCCAGCTATTGAATCTGGTTACTAGTTACATTCATAAGAATGTTTGTTATTCTTGCACTACTTCAAGTTGTCAGCAACATCAGGCTTCACAGACTCCTATAGTACAGAAAACATAGGCAAATTAAGCCTGTATCCTAAGATTTTTTGTCAAACTAATGGCTTTGCTATTAAGTTCTTTAATATATATATATTTCAGTGAGTAAGGGAAAGCTTAGAGAGAAACATCAATTATGAGAGAGAATCATTGATCAGCTGCCTCCTGCATGCCCTACACTGGAAATTGAACCTGCAACCTGAGCATGTGCCCTGACCTGGAATTGAAAAATGACCTCCTGGTTCATAGGTTGACATTCAACCACTGAGCTAAATTGACTGGGCTTAAGTTTCTAATTTTAAAACTTGTATTTATTTTTATTATAAAGTAGTGCATGAAAATTGTGCAAGGGAAGGGGGTCCCCTCAGCCCAGCCTGTACTCTCTCCAATCTGGTACCCATTGGAGGATGTCCCTCTCACAATCCTGGACTGCTGGCTCCTAATCGTCCCTAACTGCCCCCCTCTGCCGGCCTGGTTGGCCCCAACTGCCCCCACCCCACTGACATAGTTGCCCCTCACTGCACCCCCTGCCAGCCTAATCGCCCCCAACTGCGCCCCCCCGCCTGCCAGCCTGGTCACCTTTTACTGCTGCCCCCCATTGCCTGCCTGCTTGCTTCCAACTACCCCCTCTGCCAGCCTGGTCGCCTCTAACTGCCCTCCCCACCCCCTGCTGGCCTGGTTGCCCCCAACTACTCCCCCCCAAGCCCCAACAGCCTGGTTACCCCCAACTGCCCCCCCATCCCACCAGCCTGGTCACCCCACAGAGCCTGCTTGTTCAGTCATTTGGTTATCCCTCATTTACCCCCCCCTGCCAGCCTAATTATAGGTAGACATCTTGTGAAGGTGTGAGGATCAATTTGCATATTACCTCTTTATTATATAGGATGTAATGCATGCTTATTTTAAAAATTGGTGCTTCCGAAACCGGTTTGGCTCAGTGGATAGAGCATCGGCCTGAGGACTGAGGGGTCCCAGGTTCGATTCCCGTCAAGGGCGTGTATCCTGGTTGCGGGCACATCCCCAGTAGAGGATGTGCAGGAGGCGGCTGATCGATGTCTCTCATTGATGTTTCTGACTCTATCCCTCTCCCCTCCTCTCTAATCAATAAAATATATTAAAATAAATAAATAAATAAAAATTGGTGCTTACATGAAAAATAGAAGAAAAAATTACTTGAGCCTATCATTCAAATATAACCACTCTTAAAATTGTGTTTTATTTTTTCCTATTCTTTTTTTTCTGAGTATAAGCTTGTAATTGGTTGCTTATAATCATGTTATATAAAAAGTTGTTATCTCATCCTTTTCAATTAATATTAGTATTTCCCATGTAATTAATTTTAAATGCATGCTGTTTTATCTAGTTGATGTACTGTTTTTCCTTAAATGTTACCTTTTTATCAGAGATTTAGATCTTTTACTCTTATGGAGGAAGAGACTCTGAAAAGTAATGTATGAAGTTGGTTCTTTTTATGTGTTTAGGTTATTTCTTTAGAGTGAATTCCCAGAAATTAGAATTGCTGGGTCAAAGACATTAACTATTTTTAAGCATCTTAATGCATGTTGTAAGTTATTTTTCAAAACTTTTCTAATCAGTTTTCATTTTTATAAACCTTTTATGAGTATAAGTATCCCTTTCACTAAAGTTTTAAAAAGTCAGACTAGATGATAATTGCACAGTTTATTCTCTATTTCAATATCCTGTTTTCTTTCCCTGTATTTTTATACTCTATATATTTAGGTAAATGATCTTCGAAAAGAATTAGAAAGTCGAGCTCTTAGTTCCAAAGGGTTAAAATCCCAGTTAATAGCTCGATTAACAAAGCAGCTTAAAGTAGAAGAGCAAAAAGAAGAACAAAAGGAATTAGAGAAATCTGAAAAAGAAGATGAAGAGGAGGATGATAGAAAATCTGAAGATGATAAAGAGGTATATACTAAATCACTTAAATATACTTGTTACCCTACTCTACTTTGGTCTGACTTCCTATCCTATATTGTTTTGCTGTTTGGATGCATTCTTGGCTCCATTTGGGTTTTATTGCTGGTAACTGGGCTGCTCATCTGCCCTGGGTCGATATAGCTCTCCCTTCCTGCCTGCCTCCATCCCTTTTGTAGACTTCTACTCTGCCTGGAGGAATTGCTTTAGAATTAACCTGTTCAAGACAGGAAGATTTCAGGTGAAAATGATAATATTATAATAGTTATCTTTTATTTTCACATATTCTTCTTATCTATTTGATTACCCAGTGGTATTGGTTTTTAATTCAAATACAGTCTTCTTTCAATAACCCTGGAGGATTGGTTCCACTACTCCTGTGGATACCAAAATCCGTGGATGCTCAAGTCCCTTATATAAAGTGACAGTATTTGCATACAACCTATGTTTGCAAATAGACTACAGTAAAGAATGCCTACACATCACTTCATTTGAGAGAATTCAGGATAGTCTTGGAGTATGGAAATTTTCAGTGTTGCTTTTTAGAAGTCTGGGATTTAGTTCCCCTCCCCCCCAAATGTTTTTGATTCACTAAAATCTAGGGATGCGAAATCTGAGTTTACAAAGGGCCTGCTTTAGAAGACAGAAGCAATTTTTATCCAGTTTTCAAGATAATGAATTAGGTTCCCTGTCATCTTCAGGTGGTTATGTGTTTGTTTTTAATATAATTATGAATTTAATCATATTTGAATGGGTTTCCAATTTGTATTTCTTATTCTTTTTTTGTTAATCTTTATTGTTGAGAGTTCTTATTTTTTAATTTTTTTATTATTTATTGATTAAAGTATTACATATGTCTCCTTTTTCCCCCATTGACCTCTCCCAGGCCACTCCCACCCCCCCTAAGCACATGCTCTTACTCCCCTCCCCCTAATGTCTTTGTCCATTGGTTATGCTTATATGCATGAATACATGTCCTTTGGTTGATCTCTTACCCTCCCTACCCCTTTTCCTCTGAAGTTTGATGATTTGTTTGATGCTTCTCTCTCTCTGAATCTATTTTTGTTCATCAGTTTATGTTGTTCATTCCATTCCACAAATGAGTAAGATCATGTGAATTTATCTTTCTCTGACTGGCTTATTTTGCTTAGCATAATGCTATCCAGAGAGTTCTTCTTCTTCTTCTTCTTTTTTTTTTTAATATGCTTTATTGATTTTTTTTTTTTTATAGAGAGGAAGGGAGAGATATAGAGAGTTGGAAACATTGTTGAGCGAGAACATCGATCAGCCGCCTCCTGCATGTCCCCTACTGGGGATATGCCCGCAACCAAGAAACATGCCCTTGACTGGAATCGAACCTGGGACCTTTCAGTCCCCAGGCCAACGTTCTATCTTCTGAGCCAATCCAGTTTCGGTGAGAGTCTTATTCTTATTGAAGCTCAGATTGTCCCTTTTTTTTGGCCAGTGGGTGGGAATATATTCAGACACACAATACTAATTATACCACCATCAATATTCTTGCCAAAGTTAGTTTGAAAATATTTTTCTTATTGTTTTTATGTTGTGCTAAAAATACATTGTTCTAGCATGCAGCATTACATACTAGATTGTCTCTTAATACTAATTTAATCTTGGTTCTAGAAGTAAATATCTGATGCTACTACTAGTCCACTTATCAGGATCTTTGAAGTTCATCTCATAGATTCCTCAGAGCTCATGGTACTATTATTTAAGTCCTTGTATGTTGATAACAGTTAGACTATATCCTTTATGCTTGAAAATCAATTTTGCTGAATATAAAGTTTTTTTAATTAAAAAATAATTTTTAGAAAATATATCTTTGATTTCAGAGAGTAAGGGAGAGGGAAGAGAGATAGAAACATCAATGATGAGAGAGAGTCATTAATCGGCTGCCTCCTGCACAGCCCCTTACTGGGGACCATGCCCACAACCCAGGCATGTGCCCTTGACTAGAATCAAATGTGGGACCCTTCAGTCCACAGGCCAACGCTCTATCCACTGAGCCAAACAGGTAGGGCATGGTGTGCTCTTTCTTTCTTCTTCTTCTTTTTTCTTTTTTATTGATTTCAGAGAGGAAGGGAGAGGGAGAAATAGAAACATTAATGATGAGAGAGAATCATTGATTGGTTTCCTCCTGCACACAATCTGGGCATGTGCCCTTGACCGGAATCGAACCTGGGATCCTTCAGTTCATAGGCCTATCCACTGACCCAAACCCATTAGGGCAGTGTGCTCTTTCAATATGTAGTTTCTCTGTATAATATTTTTTATTTCTGTCAGTGTATGTTTAAATTCTAGTTGGTCCTTTATCATCTCTAGTTGGTCCTTTTCCATCTCTAGTTGGTTCTTTTTCATCTCCTCTTGGGTCTCGCTAACTTTATCTAACTTTTCTAGGATATTCTTGAAAAACCTTATAAGTGTGATTTTGAACTCTATCCAGTCGTTTGTTTTCCTCCATTTCTTTTGTTTGTGATCCCTTCCCTTGTCTCGGCATTTTCACTATGCCCGGAGAACTTCTGTGTTGGATTCAGCCTTATGATACCAGACTTGCAAAACTGCAAAAGCCTCTCTGTTGAGCTTGGGATGGGTGGAGTCTCAGGGCTTAATGGACCGCCTTGCCTTCCAGTCGGCTCTGCCCTCCACGGCCCTGAGTCTCATGTGACTGGGTAATCCCTGGAGTGGTCCCTGAGTGCGCGCTCTCCAGTGCCTCTAGACTGCTGCCTTTCCGGCTCCCCTGCACTCCGGGACCATATGAATCTGGGTCCCCAGGATTTTGCCCAAATCTGGGGTTAGTGGAGATAGAAGTGACGCAGTTGGTATGCTTTGTCTCCTGCCCTCTTGTGAAAGCCAGCGGCACAATCAGCAGTCGGTCTTCTGCGCGCAGTGCTGTGCGTGCTGCCCAACTTCTGCCCTCCTGCAACTCCCTCAAACTTCCGTGCACTTCTCCCTTTTCACAGTCCAAACTCCCCCCGTATGAGTTTCGGCTAAACCTGGGGTTTAGTGTCGTAGGATAAGGGGTTCAATGCCGTTGGGAGTCTCCTGACAGAGAAAACCAGCCAGGTACTCCGGCACCCACTCTCTCCACATGCGCATCTCCGTACCTCAGCTTTTTGCAGCTCCTCTGGGTCTCTGTGAGCCCCACTCTTTCCTTCTAGTTATAGAATTTCCACTTAGCCAGCTTCTTGTGGTTCTGGATGATGTCCATTCTGTCTTTTAGTTGTAGTTTTGAAATTGTGTGAGGCAGCAGTGTAGGTGTTCACCTGTGGTGCCATCTTGGTTACCTCCTCTCAATATGTAGTTTCTGCCTTTCCAGGAAAGTGTCTCTTTAACAAACTTTTTTTGTGTGTGATAAAATATACATAAATAAAAATGATCATTATACCATTTTTTTTATGTATAGTTCAGTGGCATTAAGTGCAAACGTCATCAATCTACATTTCCAGAAACTTAGTATCCCAAACAATATTAACTCTCCAACGTCTCTCCCCCAATCGCTTAAAACCTCTATTCTGCTTTCTGTTACTATGAATTTGCCTGTATTAGATACTTCATATAAATGGAACTTATATAGTAGATGTCCTTTTGTGTCTGACTTTTCTCACTTAGCATAATGTTTTCAATGTTGTAACATGTATCAGAACTTCATTTCTTTCTTTTTATTTATTTACTTATTCATTTATTTATTTAAAAAATATTTTTATTAATTTCCAAGAGGAAGGGAGAGGTAGAGAGAGATAGAAATCGAAACATCAATGATGAGAAAGAATCATCGATCGGCTGCCTCCTGCACGACCCCCATTGGGGATCAAGCCTGAAACCCTGGCATGTGCCCTTGACCAGAATCGAATCAGAGACCCCTCAGTCCTCAGGCCAACGCTCTTATCCACTGAGCTAAACCAGCTAGAACTTCATTTCTTTTTTTAAGGCTGAGTAATGTTGCATTGTCTATATATATATATGTACACCACTTTTTATTATTCATCTGTTGATGGGTATTGGGGGTTGTTTTCATCTCTCAGCTATTGTGAATAATACTTCTATGAACAAGCAAGTTCCCTTTTCTGTTATCTTTTAAGGCATTATTTCTTGAATTTATTTGCTTTTATATTTCTTCTGGTTTTATTCTTAAATTTCTGAAACTATTATTTTTTAATGATTTCTTTAATGCTAACATCTTATTTTAACTTTTTTTTTTTAATTTATTTTTTACAGACAGGATAGAATTAGAAACATCGATGAGAGAGAAACATCCCATACTGGGAATGTGCCCGCAACCAAGCTACATGCCCTTGATCGGAATCAAACCTGGGACCTTTCAGTCCGCAGGCCGATGCTCTATCCCTGAGCCAAACTGGTTTCGACCTTATTTTTTACTTTTTAAATTCTTACGTTGTTCTTTAATGCCTTGTTAATCATTTCCTAATGCCTTTTTGGCCTACTTCCATGGCCTGTAGGGATCTAATTTCCTTTTTAAAAAAAAAAAAAAAAGTAACTTTGTATGGAATTGACCTTCCATTGCGCTCATTTATGTAAATGTAGTTTGCTTAAAATTTGAATAGAAGGAGGTTGCTTCAGATAGCTTTTCTAACTTCACGGAGCTCTTTGTTCTGTTTTCTTATTCTGTCAAGAAATATGATGGCTTCCTTTCTGAGATTTCTCTATTACCCTGTCATTTTTTCTTTTTTAAAATTTTTAAAATTGATTTTCAGAGAGAAAGGACAGGGGGTAGTGCTGGAGGGAGGGTGGGAGGGAGAGAGAGAGAGGAAGAAAGAGAGAAATATATAAACATCAATGTTCAAGTGAAACATCAGTCCGCTGCCTGGGATGGAGCCTGAAACCGTGCATGTGTCCAAACTGGGAATCAAACCAATAGCCTTTTGATGCACAGAACAAGGTCCCACTAACTGAGCCACCCCGGCCACTTTTGTCTGGACCTTCTATTCCCAGGTACCTGTTGTCCCTCTCCTGCTCAGTATTGATTCTACTCCCAGAAGTTTCTCCTCAGTGTGGGGCCCTCTGCTGGAAGGGTGCCCTGATAAATCAGCTTTGTAAGTTTATAGCGCTAGAATGTTCTAGACCTTTTCAGATCTTAACTCACTATTGTTGGAAGTAGAACTTTGCCTAATTTGAGCTGCTGTTCGTAATTGATCTACTTCGGTTTCCAGTTGAATGCCTGTTGACTATTGTTTTTTCTTTCCCTTTGGGGTATTTAGTGGTTTTCTTGTTCTTAGGTCCTTCAGAACAACTCCATTACTTCCTTCTGCCTTCCCCATACACGGACACCAGTAACAGATCTGGTTCTTAGGGCCTTTTTTCACCCTCTTGTACAATGAGGTTAATGGAGATACTTTGTTACCTTGTTTTGTTGTGAATGTGCATGGATTTGGGGTTTGGTATCTAGATTATCCTGTCTCTTTTTTGTTGTTGTTAATCCTTTTTTGAGGATATTTTTTCCTTTGATTTTTAGAGAAAGCAGAAGTGACAGGGGGAAACAGAGAGAGGAACATTAATGTGAGAGAGACACACTGATTGGTTGCTTCCCACACTACATGCCTCCCAACCTGGGCCAAAGATTGAGCCTACAACTCTTCAGTTCAGGGGCCAACACTCTATCCACTGAGCAAACCAGCTAGGGCTCTCTAATTGTGTAGTTTCAGAAAGATCCAAAAACTGCTACCACCAGTATTTTCCCAGAATCCCCTGATTTATGTAACATTAACATGGGTATTTTCCCCCCTCTTCACAGGTAATTTCTTATGCTGGGAAATACAAAGAAGGAGAATTAGCATAAAAACAGCTAAAACTGCCGAAACCAGTTTGGCTCAGTGGATAGAGCGTCAGTCTGCGGACTGAAAGGTCCCAGGTTCGATTCCGGTTAGGGGCATGTACCTTGGTTGCGGGCACATCCCCAGTAGGGGGCGTGCAGGAGGCAGCTGATCGATGTCTCTCTCTCATCGATGTTTCTGACTCTCTGTCCCTCTCCTTTCCCCTCTGTAAAAAAATCAATAAAATATATTTTAAAAAACAAACAAACAGCTAATACATGAGTAAATTTGAACTTTTCTACATTTCATCCCTTAGGGTTGGACATCATCAGAAGGAGTTAGGGAATTTTTTCTTTACATGATACACATTTGATTACAGTGGACTCTTGAACAATGCTGGGTCTAGGGGCACCAGCTCCTGCTCAGTCAAAAATCTGCATTCAGAGGCCAGGCTGTAGCTCAGTTGGTTAGAGGATTATCCTAGTATACCAAGGTTGTGGGTTCATTCTCCCATCAAGACACATAAAAGAAGCAACCAGTGAATACATGAATAAGTGGAACAACAAATTGATGTGTTTTTCTCTCTTCTTTTTCTCTCTCCCCTTCCATTCTCTCCCTCCCTTTTCCTCTTTAAAAATCCATTTTTAAAAAATCTTTGTACAACTTTTGACTCTCCAAAAACTTGCTACCCTTGATATATTTTGGGATTAGTTCCAGGAACCACTATGGATACCAAAATCTGTGGGTACTCAAGTCTTCTAACTAAAATGTCTTAGATCAATGCATACAGTTGGCTGTCCACATCCTTAGACTCCTAGCCAGCGATAAAAACATTACAGGTATTGAAAAAAATAAACATATGAGTGGACCTATGCAATTCAAATCATGTTGTTCAAGGGTCAAGTGTATGTACATATTGTACATGGAAATTTAACTTTTACTTAAAATTTCAAATACTTAGGAAGAAGAAAGAAAACGTCAAGAGGAAATGGAACGCCAGCGTCGGGAAAGAAGATATATTTTGCCCGATGAACCAGCCATTATTGTTCATCCAAATTGGGCTGCAAAAAGTGGCAAGTTTGATTGTAGCATCATGTCTTTGAGCGTACTTTTGGACTACAGATTAGAAGATAATAAAGAACATTCATTTGAGGTACTGATTTAAGTTTGAATTGGGATCCAAATGAGAGCCACACAATTTGATTGGGTAATATATCTTACATTTCAAGGTCCTTTTTTATTCTGTTCTTTGTTTTTTCCTTGCAATTTATTATTTTTGGGGATATAATAAAAAGAGGTGATTTTTCTACAGAACCACTTTTGGTGATTGCATTTCTATGGCCTATTTTAAATGTTGTTCTGGCCTCTGTACTTCCTGTAATTGATGGATCTTAAGTCAGGTTCAATTTCTTTTTTTTCTAAAACTACATAAGGTATGTTTCATCAGGATATCAGAAGATACATGATACATAATATCTAATTGCCTCTCTTGGAAATGAGGCATTGCTTTATTACTCACTCTAGAATTGAAATACCAATTAATGGCATTGAAAATTTAATTTGTGATGCATTGAGGTGTAAGATAAACTAATTGAGGTTCATCTTTTTAACATGAATCTATTTCTTTGTACCATTATTTTAGAGCAGCTTTACAACATACACCTTGTCGTTTTTAAAACAATTGAAGATGTTTATCCCTAATCAAATGATTGCTTTATTCTTTGGCTAAAATAATATAAAGTAATCTGAAAATATTAAATTTTTAATAGCCTGTACAAAATTATAAACATGTTCAATTATTATGTTTTACCAACATATCTCACCTTGTTTTAGTTTATGGAAAAATCAGTCATACTTATTTGACCCAAGAAGTCATTGTCTGCCAAATTGTTAGATGAAAATGAAGTATAAAGTGCTTAGACTAGAGACATTTGCAAACACATATAGAAGATTACTGAGGTAGTTAGGAACCATGAAATGCATGCATATTGGTCTTGATATAAAATGTTATAGATAGTTAAATATTTATAATTTTTGATACATTAATAATTCTAATTAGCCAATATCCTTAAATGTTATCTATCTGATATTTTTGTCACCAGTTGCCATAAATTTAACTCACAGTAGTATCCACAATGTAGTAGTCATTCAAGAAATAAGGGAAAAAATATTTGTTATAACCTATTGCTTATAAAGTGTGTACTGTAGCCCCCTTCTGCACTCTGAGTTCTCTGAGGTGCTCCCTACCATGCCATGCTCTGTCCCACGCTGTCCCATGTTCTGACTTGCGCTCTGGTTCCCACAGGGCCTCTGGCCCACGGCATCAGGCCCTCTCTTTTCAGGTCCGGCCCTCCGCCCTCTGCACGAGCACCATGCTCTTCTATTACTTTTTCAAGTCCCTTGTGAGCAAGGATGTGGTCGTGGAATTCCAAGAATGACCCTAGCATCTGTGATATCCTCCATTCTATGGATCAGTATTTCAACATCAAACTAACCAACATCAGTGTCACAGACCCTGAGAAATATCCTCACATGTTATCTATCAGTGAAGAACTGTTTCACTGATAATTGCACATATGTGCAATTGCCCGCATATGAGTTGGACATGCTGTTACTATAGAATGCAATGAGGAAGGAGACACTGCAGCAGAAACAGTGATGACTCCTCCTCTACCCCCCTTTTCTATTCCATTGATGATCCTTGACCTGGTGTCTCAGCCCAGGACCCCTCCTTCATGCTTAAGATGTTTATTGTTTTTCAATAGTGAAGGTGCTTTTTTTAAAAGGGATGAGTAGCCGAAACTGGTTTGGCTCAGTGGATAGAGCATTGGCCTGTGGACTGAAAGGTCCCAGGTTCAATTCCAGTCAAGGGCACGTATCCTGGTTTCGGGCACATCCCCAGTTGGGAGCGTGCAGGAGGCAGCTGATCGATGTCTCTCTTTCATTGATGTTTCTAACTCTCTATCCCTCTCCCTTCCTCTCTGTAAAAAAATCAATAAAAAATATATTTAAAAAAATAAAATAAAAATAAATAAAAGGGATGAGTAGAAGAAAAGACTAATTAGAGGGGAGCAGCTATCCTCAGTGAGAAGGGAAAGAAAGTTGTCTGGGAAACTGCAGTGTTCCTGGTTCCCAGCACCTGCCTATTTTACTCCTTCCCCAGAGAATCTCCTAGATTTCCAGAGCAGCATGTGATTCATTTGGAGGGATGGAAGGAATCTGTCCTGCATCAGAAATAAAATTTATGGTGCAAAAATAAAGTGTGTACTGTATATCTAACTAATGCTGTAAGAGGCTCTCAAATTAATGTTACGATGGTTAAACAGTCATTTGTGAAACAGCCCTTTGCTAACAAAATGGTCTTTTTTTCCCTTCCCACCTAAATAATCTCTCTGGTTAGTTTCCTTTTAACCTATTATTAGAATGAAGAAGTCATTTTGATATATTAATTTAAAAGAAATTATTCTATAACTAAAAAAACACATATTTAAATTATAAATATTTAGCTGATTTAATATTTGATATATGTCTTTCAATGCTTATAGATAAAAAGATATGCAGAATTAATTCTGTTCTTCTAGTGACTGTTCTGTACTAATCTAGCACATTTAAATATTGCTTTTTATCTCTGGGTAATAGAAAACTTTAAGGAAAAGATATGCTTCTTGCCATTTACTTACCAAAGGAAGATTTTTGTTTAGTTTACATTAATGGTTAAGAGAAAGTAGAATTTTAAACATCTTTATTTATTTTATTTTTTTAGCAGGCTTAAATCACTTTATTTTTCTTGTATAAAATTATGTGGTGGCCACAGCTGGAGTTTGGGTCCTCTGCACAGAAACTCTGGTTTGGGTCTTTACAAGATGGTCAGTGAATTCCTGATAGGGAGACTTGGTGAACACAGTCTCTTTCCAGAGATCAGGCGTGAGAGAGTTGTAGGTCTTAGAGATGGCATCAAAGGTGGCCTTGGTGAAGTTGCCTGGGGAGGCAGTACAGCCGCTGGCCGAGGTGTAGCAGTCATCCATACCAGCCATCATCAGCAACTTCTTAGGCACAGGGGCTGAGACAATGCCTGGACCCCTGGGGGCAGGGATGAGTCGCACCAGTACAGAGCCACAGCGGCCAGTCACCTTGCAATGCAAGGAACCCTGTGGGGCTTGCCAATCTTGTTTCCCCAGTAGCCTCGCCCGCTGGGGCACAATAGAGAGCTTGGCCAGGATAATGGCTCCATGGATGGCAGTGGCTACTTCCTTTGAGCACTTAACACCCAGACCAACATGTCCATTGTAGTCCCCAATGGCGACAAATGCCTTGAACCGGGTCCTCTGGCCAGCACCTGTCTGCTTTTGCACAGGCATGATCTTTAACACTTCATCCTTGAGGGATGCCCCCAAGAAAAAGTCAATAATCTCAGATTCCTTGATGGGCAAGGAGAATAGATAGATTTCCTTTAGGGATTTGATCTTCATGTCCTTGACTAGGCAGCCCAGCTTGGTGACAGGGATTCACTCCTTGTCCTCGGCCTTGCCTCCACAGGCTCCGCGGCCCCACCCCGGCCCAGGCCCAGACCCCGACCCTGACCCCGACCCCCAACCCCGCTGAGACCCGGGCCCCGGATGCCACTGCCAAATCCTCCATGGAAGCCGGAAGCCGCCGCGACCTCCTATTCCAGGGTCCCCGGGGCCTCCAGGCCCTCCCGCAGCACCAGCGTCATCCGCCATTTGGTGTTTCGTCAAAAAAGAAGCGAATTTTATACATCTTTAATGGTCATTTTACTAATAATAAGAGTTCTTTTTATTAAAAATGTATAATGACTGGGCATGATTTAAATAACATAAAAGATCAGTTACAACTTGAATACATTCATTTTATTCTTTATGATCAGGAAAAAAGATTAAAGTGTTTTACCGAATATACTGAATATATTGCCAAAGATTACATACT
Source organism: Lasiurus cinereus (assembly GCA_011751065.1). Classification (NCBI taxonomy): domain Eukaryota; kingdom Metazoa; phylum Chordata; class Mammalia; order Chiroptera; family Vespertilionidae; genus Lasiurus; species Lasiurus cinereus. The sequence goes on from JAAGEH010000426.1 coordinate 18,735,790, forward strand.
TAACATTTCAAATTAATTTGTTGAAAGCAATTAACCTTAGATACATTCACTTAAGAAATTTAGAATATAATTATAGGTTCCTGAGTATGCTAAAGTTCATTACCCATGTGTTCTCAATAATGCATGCTTCCTACTCAAGAATTTTGTTTTTTCCTACCTGGAATGCTCTTCTAATGTCTGTATATGGCATTCTCCTATCACATTCGAGTCACTTTTTAGAATGTCAGCTGATCAGAGAGGCCTTCTTTGATTATAGTCTTGTTACTCTCTGTTTTCATCTTGCTTGTTTCCTTATAATTTGATGTTGATTTGATTATTCTGTACTTTTTCTTACTGTTTTGTTAGCTCATGTGAGTTGGGATTTTTTTTTTTAAACATAAATTATTGTTTTTTTTACAGAGAGCAAGTGAGAGGGATAGAGACTTAGAAATATCGAGAGAGAAACATAGACCAGCTGCCTCCTGCACACCTCCTATTGGGGATGTGCCCGCAACCAAGGTACATGCCCTTGACCGGAATCAAAGCTGGGACCTTTCAATCCACAGGCCGACGCTCTATCAACTGAGCCAAACCGGTTAGAGCTGACTTGGGATTTTTATCAGCTTTCTCCTTCATATCCCCAAAGCTATATTGTTAGCTAATGTGAGTTGGCATTTTTATCTGCTTTCTTAAAAAATATGTTTTTATTGATTTTTAGAAAGAGAGGAAGGGAGAAAGATAGAGAGATAGAAACATTGATGAGAGAGAAACATCATCCAGTGGCTGGCCCCTATAACCCAATATTGGAGATAGAGCTCAAAGCCTGGGCATGTGCCCTGACTGGGAATTGAACCGCTGACCTCTTGGTTCATGGGTTGATAATCAGTGAGCCACACTGGCTGTGCTTATCTATTTTCTTCACACTATATCCCCAGTGCCTAGAACAGTTCCTGGTACACAGTGGGTATTTTATTTTTTTAAAAACTTGAGTAACTGAATAAAGTAAATTTATCATGAAGATTAATTGTATAAGGTAGTAGAGTTTCTTTTTTCTACTTTTTTTTAAATTTTCTATCGCATTCTTTCATTTTTTTAAATAATATTTGACCAAAAGGATACTAAACATAGTATTTATAACTTAAGAGTTATTGAGACTTCTCAACATCATTGACATCAATTATTATAACTGTTTTTAGTGTACATTAATTGTTAGATACTGCAAGTTCTTTGACATATTACCGACTCTGCTGGATTTTTTCAGTATTTCTTTTAAAATTGTCTGCATTACTGTTGGTATTTTTTTTTTTTATAGGTTTCATTGTTTGCAGAACTTTTCAATGAAATGCTTCAGAGAGATTTTGGTGTCAGAATATATAAATCATTATTATCTCTTCCTGAGAAAGAGGACAAAAAAGAAAAGGAAAAGAAAAGCAAAAAAGATGAGAGAAAAGATAAAAAAGAAGAAAGAGATGATGAAATTGATGAGCCAAAACCCAAACTAAGAAAATCAGGGGACGAAAAAGATAAAAAAGAAGATAGAGATGAAAGGAAGGTCTGTAATTTCTTTGACCAGCAAACCTTATTTAGAAGTTTTTCAATTAATCTCTAGAATATAACATGATGATGTGTTTCATCAGAATAGTGAAACATAAAGGCAAAACTAAAACGGTTTAGTGTATTTAAAATTTAAGTATTTGACTTAAACCTGTATAAACATCTATAACTAGTTTTATAGCTTATTCTTTTTGTTTAAGTCAGACAGCATGATTTGATTTACATATATTATCAATGGCAGTTAATTCTTTTTTTTTTTAATATATTTTATTGATTTTTTTACAGAGAGGAAGGGAGAGAGATAGAAAGTCAGAAACATCGATGAGAGAGAGACATCGATCAGCCGCCTCCTGCATGCCCCACAGTGGAGATGTGCCCGTAAGCAAGGTACATGCCTCCAACCGGAATCGAACCTGGGACCTTTCAGTCCACAAGCCGAGGCTCTATCCACTGAGCCAAACCGGTCTCGGCGGCAGTTAATTCTTAAAATGTATTATTGTAATAAGAAATATATATTGTGATTTTTACCTCAAGTAAGTTTAGTGGATTTAATTTTTTGTTCTAAGTCGATATTTGGCAAGATGTTTTGCTTATTAATGTTAAGGCATTTTAAATTATAGAAAGAAGATAAAAGAAAAGATGATTCTAAAGATGATGATGAAACTGAAGAAGATAATAATCAAGATGAATATGATCCAATGGAAGCAGAAGAAGCTGAGGATGAAGAAGATGGTATGATTCAAATTTATTTCTAAAGAATGTATATACATATATACAGCCCTGGTTGGTTTGGTTCAATGGATAGAGCATCAGCCTGCAGACTGAAGGGCCCCAAGGTCAATTCCCGTCAAGGGTACATGCTCAGGTTGTGAACTCGATTTCCAGAAAGAGGCATGCAGGAGGCAGCCAATCAATGATTGTCAGATCAATGATTCTCTCTCATCGTTGATGGTTCTATCTCTCCCTTCCTCTCTGAAATCAATAAAAATATATATATTTTTTTTTAAAGAAAATATATGTAGCCCATAGATAAAAACAATAATGTGGTGAAGATGTGGAGTGAATGGAGGCAGGCAACAAGGGGACAATGGGAGACATTGTGATATTGTCAACAATAAAAAAAATTCATTTCTTCTTAGTATAAAAAATACATTTATTTAGTAACTTTATCATTGAAACCTATAATTTTAATATTTTTGGGATACAAACATTATTCTTTAGAGAAAATATCTTTATATTTAAGTAGTTTTATTTTTAGGTGAGAGAATTAAAATACAGTAAAAAAAAAGAAAACTGATGCCGAGACCAGTTTGGCTCAGTGAATAGAGCTTTGGCCTGTGGACTGAAAGGTCCCAGGTTCGATTCCGGTCGGGAGCATGTACCTTGCTTGTGGGCACATCTCCAATAGGGGGCGTGCAGGAGGCGTCTGATTGATGTCTCTCTCTCATCATTGTTTCTGACTTTCTATCCCTCTCCCTTCCTCTCTGTAAAAAACTATATATATATATATATCAATAAAATATTTAAAAATAAAAATAAAGCAATTAATTTAAAAAAAGAAAACTGATTTTTGCATATTTCTTATATATATACACATATATATGTATATGTATGCATATATTAATTGATTTCAGAGAGGAAGGGAGAGAGAGAGAGAGAGAGAGAGAGAGCGAGAGAGAGAGAGGGAGAGGGAGAGGGAGAGAAACATCAGTGATGAGAGAGAATCATTGATCGGCTGCTTCCTGCACATCCCCTTCTGGGGACTGAACCCACAGCCCAGCCCTTGACCGGAATCAAACCTGGGACCCTTCAGTTCACAGGTCCATGCTTTGTCCACCGAGCCAAACTAGCTAGGGCTAATTTTTGCATTTTTCAAATATTATGAAGACTATTAGACATTCAATGTGGGGTTTTTTGTTGTTTATTTACTTTTTTTTTTTTAACCTATTTATTAGGTAAGAATTTTGCAAACATATGTTAGTGGTAACAGTGGAGCTGGGGAGTATTGCACCTTCTCCAAGCTGCACAAGAACCACCAATAGTGGTGCTTATGGATGACTTGGTGACCCATTCATTGGGTATCAGAATGTCTGATGGCTTTATGGATTGGATCAATGAGGATAACCTCAATGAATTTTTGCATTGAATGTCACCAAACCAGTTAGAATTCAGGACTTTCAGGGCCCCACGGTGCTACCTAGCTTCTTCCTCAGAAGCAGACTAAAGGTTTAAAGCAAATTTTTGCTGGTTATCACCATGATATGATGGACAGTCTTGTCCTAGATTGCACCCTTAGCATTTGCGGCCACCACTGTGCTCATGAATTTGATATATCACATAACCTTGCGTGGCCTTATATCCCAGCTTTATGAGGCCAGGTGGAGAACAGAGAGCTGGCAGAACCACCGGCAGTGCACCCTGAGAAGAAAGTGCATTATATCAGACTGCTTCTTCCTAGATGTATTTGTAAGTGCCCTTCTTGGCTTACCTGATGGCTGCAGCCAGACAAAAATATATCGCCCATGTTTTAAAACAAACTTAGCAATATGAATGCTATTCAAAATACTTTACAATAGATTACCTAACCAGTCATAGATGCCAGCCATAAAGTACCTGTCAATTTTCTGGTTTTTAAATAACAGTTTGAGGTTGCCAATATATACTATAAAACTTATTTTAAGTATACAATTTTTTTAAAAAATATTTTTTTATTGATTTCAGAGAGGAAGGAAGAGGGAGGGATGATGAGAGAGATAGACACATCAATGATGAGAGAGCTGCCTCCTACACACCCCACACTGGAGATCAAGCTTGCAACCAGGCATGGAATGTGTCTGACTGGGAATCAAACTGTGATCTCCTGGTTCATAGGTTGATAACCACTGAGCAACACCTGCCGAGTTTCTTTTCGCTTTAATTTAATTTTTTTTTATTTAAATTCTTTTGTTAAAAGTATTACTCTTTTTAGCTTTTAGAAAATATATTTGGTTCTGTGTTTTGTTTAAATTTGTTATTTTCAGTTTTGTGTATAAAATTCAGGTTTATTTAAATTGTGCCATCCAGATATTTATAGTTAGGTTCTCTTATCTGATTAAATAAAGTCAGTCTTTTCTTTGCACAGTCAGTTTATAAGATTCTTAATATTTTTAACTCTTTCTTAACAAAATCCAAATTATTTTTATTTATGTATTTCTTTGCAAAAACCTTTTTTTTCCTTTTTTGAATTTTTTGGCATGACATTAGTTAATAAGATATATGTTTCAGGGGTATAATTCTGTAATACATGCCATTTGCTAATGTGTCATTTGAAAACTGGTTAATAATAGGAAAGTGTTTTTTGCCTCTGTAGTTGAAAATCTGTATAAAGGAGTTTTTTGCTACTCTTGGTATTTATTTTACAGATCGGGATGAGGAAGAAATAAACAAACGAGATGACAAAAGAGATATCAACAGGTATTGCAAGGAGAGACCCTCTAAAGATAAGGTATTTATTTTTTACTGTGTTTTTATAATGTGATAATTTCGTTTCTTACATAATCTAGGCTTATTATTAAACATAACATAATCATGAAGTTTATTGGTCCTTGTATATCTATATATTACCACTCAGAGCAAAATTCTGACATTTTGATATTTGTGGTTATGTCAGATAACCAGTATATTTTACTCATTTCTCCCATACACATAAACCAGATAACTTATTTGAGCTAAGATGAGGTAAAAGTATATTCCAGTTTTTGTTATTATATGGATACAATCTCAATTTCTCACTTTTCAGGGGTAAAAATTATATACTATATCTTCTATGTTCTCTTTTAGGAAAAAGAAAAGACTCAGATGATTACAGTTAACAGGGATCTGTTAATGGCATTTGTTTATTTTGATCAAAGTCATTGTGGTTACCTTCTTGAAAAGGATTTGGAAGAAATACTTTATACTCTTGGACTACATCTTTCTCGGGCTCAGGTAGTCTTGTGAATATTTAAAATGAAGAGCATTTTTAAGTAACTTTTTAAAAAAATATATTTTATTGAATTTTTACAGAGAGAAAGAGAGAGGGGTAGAGAGTTAGAAACATCGATGAGAGAGAGACATCAATCAGCCGCCTCCTGCACGCCCCCTACTGGGGATGTGCCCGAAACCAAGATACATGCCCTTGACAGGAATCGAACCTGGGACCTTTTAGTCTGCAGGCCAACACTCTATCCACTGAGCCAAACCGGTTTCGGCAGTAACTTTTTTTTTTTTTAATCTCTTTGACTTTTTAAAGTATAAAAGCAATATAGTAGTATAATCAATCAATGTGTGAAAAAGTTAAATGTCACCCTAGCTGGTTTGGCTCTGTGGAGAGAGTGTCAGCCTGTGGACTGAAGGCTCCTGGCTTTGATTTAGGTCAAGAGCACATGCCCGGGTTGCAGGCTTGATCCTCATAGAGGATGTGCAGGAGGCAGCCAAACAATGATTTTCTCTCATCATTGATGTTTCTATCTCTCTTTTCCTTTCCTCTCTGAAATCAGTAAACACATTTTTTTAAAAAGTTAGCCAAAACCAATTTGGCTCAGTGGGTAGAGCATCGGCCTGCAGACTGAAGGGTCTCAGGTTCAATTCCAGTCAAGGGCATGTACCTTAATTGTGGGCACATTCCTACTAGGGGGCGTGCAGGAGGCAGCTGATCGATGTTTCTCTCTCATTGATGTTTCCAGTTCTCTATCCCTCTCCCTCTCTGTGAAAAATCAATAAAATATATTTAAAAAAAAAAAAGTTAAATGTCCCCTCTCCTTCTAGTTCCCATCCAATATGTATGAAATCATTTTATACATTTTGATAAACAACTTTTTTTCATTTAGCAGTCTATCATGGGCATTCTACTATGAAAATAGATATCCACTTCATTCTTTTTATGACTGTTTAATATTACATGATATAAATGTGTCATAATTGCCTTAATTAGCCACAGTTGCTGGCTGGCTTTTCATTTTTTAGAATTGCGTACTAAGGGGTAAGAGATCAACCAAAGGACATGTATGCCTGTATAAAAGCAGAACCCATGAACACAGACAGTAGGGGAGTGATGGCATGTGCGAGGGGGTTGGAACGGCCAGGGAGAGGTCAATGGGGGGAAAAGGAGACATATGTAATATTTTAAACTATAAATTAAAAAAATTTTTCAAACAAAAATAATTAGAAACATTCTTGGACATTCTATCTATATATATAAAAGCCTAAGCGACTTGCTGGCTGGCTGGTAGGAACGACTAGAACTAACCACCAGGGTGCAAATGTGTAATTCAGGAGCTGCTGAGCAACAGCAACTTTGCAGCATGCCCTCTCACACTCTGGGACCCCTCAGGGGATGCCAGACTGCCGGTTTCGGCCTGATTCTCGAAGGCCAGGCTGGGAGATCCCACCTGCCAGAGGGACCCCGCTCACTCTGCAGACACCCTTTAAGCCCTGGCACCACCCCAAGTGAGGCCGGCTGGGGTGGAACCACAAGAGGTTGGCTCCATGGCATGTCCAGCCTTTCTTGCCAAGTCCTGCCCCGCCTGCCACCTTCTAATTAATTTACTCTCAGTGTGCACCAATCTGTGCACCGGGCCTCTAGTCTATATATAAAAGCCTAAGCAACCATTTGACCGGCTGACCTGTAGCTATGACACATACTGACCACCAGGGGGCTGATGCTTAACTCAGGAATCAGAGAGCAAGGAGCTTGATTCCAGGGTGTGTCACCCGAGAACCACCCTCTCGCAATCCGGGACCCCTTGGAGGATGTCAAAGAGCCAGTTTCAGCCCAATCCCTGCATGCCAGGCCAAGGGACCTGGCCTGCCACAAATATGTGCACCGGGCCTCTGGTACTATAATAACTGTCTTTTTACATATAATTTGTGTTAGTTTCCTTTCAGCATTAGACATTTTATTTTTAACAAACATTTTTCAGCCCTGGCTGGTTTGGCTTAGTGGATAGAGCATCAGCCCTGTGGACTGAAGGGTCCTTGGGTTTAATTCTGATTAAGGGCATGTATATCTTGGTTGCAGGCTCGATCTTCTGCCTTGGTCGGGGTGTGTGCAGGAGGCAACCAATTGATGTGTCTCTTTCACATTGATGTTTCTCTCTCTCCCTTCTCCCCTCTCCTCCCCCGCCTCTCTTCCATTCTGTCTAAAAATATATGTAAAAATATCCTCAGGTGAGGATTAACAAAAATAATAATTGTTTAAAAAAGGTTTTTCAAATTATAATTAGGATTTTAGGTTACTATGGAAGATAGTTCAGAGATTTAAGTACTCTCATTGGGAGTGAGTACCTGAGAAAACAGTTCTTGTTCAAGGGGAGTAAAAAAATTATTTTCATCTTTGTAACTTTTTACTTGTTTATATAACAGGTAAAGAAGCTTCTAAATAAAGTAGTACTCCGTGAATCTTGCTTTTATCGGAAATTAACAGATACCTCAAAAGATGAAGAAAACCATGAAGAGTCTGAAGCACTGCAAGAAGATATGCTAGGTTTGCGAGTATTATTTTAAAATTGTGCCACTATATAATTGTATTACTAATTAAAGAAAAAGTAAAATATGATACCTTTTATATTACAGGAAACAGGTTGTTACTTCCAACACCAACAGTAAAACAGGAATCTAAGGATGTGGAAGAAAATGTTGGCCTTATTGTTTACAATGGTGCAATGGTAGATGTAGGAAGCCTGTTGCAAAAATTGGAAAAGAGTGAAAAAGTAAGAGCTGAAGTAGAGCAGAAGCTACAGTTACTAGAAGAAAAAACAGGTAAGAACAGAACTGTATGTGTCAGTACTTCTAACACCCTATTGGGATATATACAGGTGTCCCCCCAAAACGTATACACACTTAAACAGCGGTTAGCTCAATTTTGAAAATGAAATATAGTTTAATAAATATTACCTTTATAATTATTCAAAGTGTGTGTATATATTTTGGGGGGGACAACCTATATTTGTGTAGATATATACATATCTGTATATACATATCGTATGTTTTAGTCTAGACCACATAATGTAACTTTACTTTTGACCATTTTGGTTAAGGTAAGAAATTTCTTAGCTATATAAGACTTAGATCTTTATGTGTATTTTTAGGTTTTTGTTTGTTGCTGTTTCTTAAAAATGTTATTTTATTGATTTCAGAGAGGAAGGGAGAGAGAGATTGAAACATCAGTGATAAGAGAGAGTTATCATTGACTCTCTCCTGCATGTCCCACCCTGAGGATCAAACCTGCAACCAGGCATGTGCCCTGACTAGGAATTGAAGCTTGACTTCCTGGTTCATAAGTTGATGCTCAACCATTGAGCTGTACTCCACCGGGCATATTCTCAGGTGTTTTTTTTATTATTCTGTTGCATCCTTTTCATCCTTTTTTTTTTTTTTAAGATCTGATTTTTATTTTATTTTTGTTAATCTTCACCCAAGGATTTAAAATATATGCATATATATATATTTGATATCAGAGAGGAAAAGAGAGAGAAAAACATCACTGATGAGAGAGAATCATTGATCAGCTGCCTCCTGCACGCCCCTACTGGGGATCGAGCCCGCAACCCAGGCATGTACTCCTGACCAGAATTGAACCCGGGACCCTTCAGTCCACAGGCCGACACTATATCCCCTGAGCCAAACCAGCTAGGGCTGTGGTCGGCAAACTGCAGCTTGCGAGCTACATGTGGCTCTTCCACAAAATACCACAGCCTGAGAGAGTCTATTTTGAACAAGTGGCATTAGAAGAAGTTTAATCATTGTACTGTTGATATTTGACTCTGTTGACTAATGAGTTTGCTGACCATTGGGCTGGGGCAACCCATTGATTTTTAGAAAGTGGAAGGGAGGAGGAGAGACAGAGAGAAACATTGAAGTGAGAGAAACACATCAGTTGGTTGTGCCTGCAACCAAGGTATGTGCACTTGACCAGAATCGAACCTGGGACCCTTCAGTCCGAGGGCCGATGCTCTGTCCACTGAGCCAAACAGACTAGAGCTTCATCCTCCTATTTTTGACCAGTTTCTGCTATTTTGTCTAACCTATGCAATCATCTAAAAATGGAACCTGGATTTTAGAAATGATATTTAGATAAAACTTAAGTGAGTATTGCAGTTTGCTTTGTAAATTTTGAAATTGACATTTGTGGGCTATTTTAAGGAATTGCATATGCTTTTTTTTAATAGATGAAGATGAAAAAACCATATTAAATTTGGAGAATTCCAACAAAAGCCTCTCTGGTGAACTCAGAGAAGTTAAAAAGGACCTTAGTCAGTTACAAGATAACTTAAAGATTTCAGAAAATATGAATTTGCAGTTTGAAAACCAACTGAATAAGACAATCAGAAACTTATCCACAGTAATGGATGAAATCCACACTGTTCTCAACAAGGTTAGTAGTTTTGTACTTCCAGTGTTTTCATAATTTATTCCAGTTTTTTTAATCTATTTTGCACTATTTCTTGGTGGTTTTTCTAGGAGCAAATAATGGTAGTGTTCTGTCCTTCATCAGATTGTTCAAAAGTAATTTCCTAAATATCGTCCTTTTTAGAACTTATTCAGGATGTCAACATGGTTTATGTGAACAGATTTCCTATAGCAAATTTTACTTGTATTTCTCAGTGAATTTGAATTCGAGAAAGATAAACCACTCATTTCTTTTAAAAACCCATTTACTATTGGGCAGAGTTGAGAAACTCTTTGGCACTCTCAAAATTAATTTACTAGTATTCTTTTGTTACTAGGGAAAAAATCCAGTCACTCAATGCCATTGTAAATTAACTTCAATAATAGAGATCTAAAATCTTTTTCTCTTTCTGAACAAGAAGAAAAAAATCTATAGTGCAAGGAATTCACTGCTGTTATTCTTTAGAACTTCTCATTTATCAGGGCTCAGGTGGCTTTTTCAAATACTAGAAGCCATTCTGCATAGAATTTAAAGATTTGAACATAGTTGCCCCACAGGGTCAATTTTCCATAGATACTAAAATGGAGTATCTGTTTGCTATTTGTTATAGTTACATTTAAGAGATTCTAATAAAATATACTTTTTCTTTGTTATTTTATATAGGATAATGTGAAGAGTGAAGATAAAGATCAGAAATCCAAGGAGAATGGTGCAAGTGTATGATAATACGTGTAGTGACAAAGGAATGGTGTTAAATAATGTAATATAAAAAAATCATGATACAAGAATGTTTGGAAGTGATGCATGTTTGATTTTAGTAGTATAAATATCTGTTAGTACAAACGATGTATAAAGTTTTATGAATGTGAGAGTCTCTGCTTTTGAAAATTGCTTGTAATTCCTGGCATTCAAATTATTAAACACTCCTTGAGTGAAATAATTTTGCATTGCAAAATGTTTTAGGATCAACTTTGTTATAGTTTTAACACCAATAAACTTCATCAGTTTAATTGACAGTAGAATTTAATTACCAAATGTCTTTTATTAAAATACCTACGGGGAAAAAAAGGAGAAGAAATAAAAATCTAGAAAATGGCTGTAATTTTATTTATAGAATTATTCATTGTTTTAAAAAAAAGTTTTTTAGTATTTTTAAATTTTAGTATAAATTATAAAATAGCATGTTGCTTTAAGTTTTGCAAGTTTTTGACCCAGACTTTTTTTACTTGTCATAAAAGGATAATTCCTCTAATATCTGTCTCTGAAAACATTAATTAAAAATTTAATTTATCCAAAAGTACATAAAAAACTAAAAAGCAATTGACAGTTGATATTATATATGGAAAGCTTTACATAGGATTAACAGTTCTAATGTTAATGTTACTGCTTTCAGTGAATTGTTCAACTTTCTAAGAAGAGCACCCATATTATAATTTTGAGGATTTTTTACAGTATATCTCAAGTGTACAGTTTAGTACCAAGCCAGTAGATGTTACTATGATGTCTTAAGTTAAGCCTTGTATAATTAAAAATAATATTTTTTATTAGTCTGTGTACTTCCTTCAGAATTGAGTGGATAAATAAGAGTTGATTAGCTGGCCTTCGCTGGTTTGGCTTAATGGATAGAGCATCAACCTGCAGACTGGAGGGTCACGGGTTTGATTCCAGTCAAGGGCATATGGCTGGGTTTTGGACTCCATCCCCAGTAGGGGGTGTGCGGGAGGCAGCCCATCAATGATTCTCATTATTGATATTTCTCTCTCCCTCCCTTCCTTTCTGAAATCAATAACTATAATATTTAAAAAAGAGTTGAATAGCTGTTGAGTGGAAAAAGTAGGAAATGTGATATACTGTTAAACAGGTGGTAAATTTATCCCCAGAGGACATTTAGCAATGTCTGAAGACATTTCTGCTTGTCACAACTGGGTGAGTGCTTACTAGCATCTAGGTGTTAGAGGCCAAGGATGTTGCTAAACATCTTACATTGTATAGGATAGTCCCTACAACGAAGAATTATATGTAACCCAAAATGTCAATAGTACTCATGTTGAAAAGCTCTAATTTAAAGTAATATATGGTTAAGTAATATGACTTTAAGTTCTTGTTTCTGGTCTTATGGTTTGTTGATATCTGAAGTCAGATTACAGATTGATCCATAATTATACAGCTATTTTTGCCATCTTTAGATTAAGATGTAACATTATAGGGTGGTTGGAAAGTTATTTCTTAAGGAAAAATCTTGCAGATAAACTTGTAACTAAAAGCAAAGAAGGTAGTTCTTTAATAGAGAATTTTTTAAATGTGGAAAATAATTATAACGTTCATCTCTCAGACTTATTTTTTCCAGAGATAATTAAGTCATAATAATACTGGAAGCATGGAGAAAAATAGATAAATCTTTCCATTATATTATTTCTTGAAGGTAAATTTCTAAGCTAGGAAAACAAGTTACAATTTTCTAAGCTAAAAAATTTGGTTTTAAAGAAAATGAGGGAAAGAGCACCTTTTTTTTTCTTTTTGTCCAGAAGCTGTTTTATTTTCTTTTGTCAACCTTCTTTCCATTCTGTGGAAGAACAGCTTAAGACCACTCAGTGGTAGTTCCTACTTACTCAGTGGCAATGGGGCTGCAGACCATTCTTCAGTGGCAGGCCAACCACTACAGCCTTTTTTCTTTTTTCTTTTTAATATATTTATTTCACAGAAAGGCAGAAAGAGAAAAAGGTAGAAATGTCAATGAGTGAGAATCATTGATCAGCTGCCTCCTGCATGCCCACATTGGGGATCGAGCCTGCAACCCAGGCATGTGCCCTGACCTGGAATTGAACCGTGACCTCTTGATTCATAGGTCGACGCTCAACCACTGTACAACACCAGCTGGATGTGAATAGTACTTCAGTCAGTAGGAAACTGCTGAATAGGCACAAAGGGCACCTGCACACCTTCAGAGCATCCTGCATCCCCAGGCTCAGCAGCAGTGAACTCAGGAGTTGAAGCATGCCATTCAACCTAAAACTTCTCCTTGGTTTGTTTTACACTTTTATACCGTTTTGAGCCCTAACCAGTTTGGCTCAGTGGATAGAGCATTGGTCTGCCTACCAAAGGGTCCCAAGTTTGATTCTGGTCAGGGGCACTTAACCTCGAATGCAGACTCCTCCCCAGCCCCAGTTAGGGTGTGTGCAAAAGGCAATCAATCGATGTATTTCTCTCACATTGATCTTTCTCTTCTAACTCTAAAATCAATGGAAAAATTTTCTTAGATGAGGATTAAAAGAAGTTGTTTTAACTGTGTTGAATATTCAGAAGTAAAAATGCAATCTATTCTCTAACTGCTATTCATTATCTCATTTGACATTAACCAAGTCAAAAAGTTTAATTATATAAAGAAGTGTTAAATGATAAGATTTAATTTTACCTTCAAATCATTTTTATGTTCTCAGTGTCTGAAACATTTTTGGATATGTAATACTTGGTTCAGTCATTATTGGACAGTTGAAATTTTAAGACTTCATTATTTCTAAATTTTGTCTTAGTTCTTTTTTAAAGAAATTATAGTGACATTTAGACTATTTATATACACATTTCACTCAAAATTTTCAGTTATAACCAACATATACTTTTAAATATTTTACTTGGTCTGATCTCCTAACCATAACCTATTACTACTTAGAATTAGAGATGACTAATTATTGGCTTATGAATTCTTGTCCAACTTGCTTAGGTTTGTGTGCCCCTTTAAGATGATTTGAGGTGCTCTTGCCTTTCAGCTTAACAGTCTTAAAACCTTAATCATAAAGTTTTGTAGCTTGAATGAATGGTTTTACTGGTGAAGAAAGTTAGAATCTTAATCCATTATAAAATCCAAAACTTATCCTCTGAAGTAGCAAAGAAGTGCTGGTTCTTGGGTATTAGCTTTCCAAATAGAAGAAAGAACTTCCTGCTTCTATTTCTGTTGTGATATTGATGAGCTATCACAAGAGACAGTGGAACTGCTTGGATTACTAAAAATAATCCCAACATATTTTGGAGAAGCAAAGATTAGGCATAATCCTCTGAAAATAGTCAACAAGGCAAACCATTACGTAATTTTGAATACGATCCAAGTAATGTGACAGGGTATTTCAGGATATTTGTAATATATTTCATAAAGAAGAAGATTCTAGAAATGACCAAGGGGAGAAGTTCAGAGTCATAATTAACCACTCACTGACACTCAATAGACTTGAAAAATCTCAAGAGTGATTTTGGTAATGATCTAATAACATCTAATTTTGGATGACACCAAATTTTATAGTTTTGTAGAGTATTTTTATATAATTAACCTCTATACATTAACAATTTGAACAAATTGTGTTTCAAAATCACAGGTGTTTTTATTTTTTAACATTTTAGCATTCATGTATTTTAGTAGAGTGAAATCTAAATAATGTATTTGTTAATAGTAATTCTTTGGGAAACTGTCTCAGTATAGGTGGAAAACAGAAAGATATGAAGACCCTGAGCAGGACAGGCTGGAATAGGCGGGACAGATTAGCTGATTATCATCTTTTTATATCTGCCTTCTCTTTTTACCCTGAGAACTCATAGTAACTGCATGTGTTACAATATAACTGAGCCTCACCCCCTACACTAGGCAAGACTTGCAGAGAACATTCCATTGATTGTGTGCCTTTGGGCATTCTCTCTAATTCTGAAGAGGGGCCAGGATATGTAATTGTATCTTTGCTAAGAGTCAAAGCTTTGTGGACTTTTGCCAAAGGTGGACTCAGGAGAAAGGACACTTGAAGTTGGGCTTTTATGTTTTTGACAAATTTTAATGTTTATTTCACTACCAGTAGAGACTTATAAACTTGGGACACAGAATCACAGAACAAGATAATCCCAAAAGCCAGCTCTTGGGCACCTTTCCTGTGCTTCAGTTGAGGGACAAATCTAAAGTGTTTCACTGCTGTGGGGCACAGTCTTAGTTGAGATCGAAGGCAGGAATAGCAGGGATTTCTGCTACAGTGACAATGTAATTGTGTTATGCCTTAATACAAAGGTGGTCACTTCTTTCTGGTAAGAAAAGCAGTATTTATGTAAAAACCAGCCCTAGCTGGTTTGGCTCAGCATATAGAGCATCAACTTGCAGATTGAAGGGTCCCGAATTCAATTCTGGTCAAGGGCACATGCCCAGGTTGTGGGTTTGATTCCCAATAGGAGATGTGCAGGAAGCAGCTGATCAATGATTCTCTCTCATCATTGATGTTTCTCTCCCTCTCCCCCTCATTTCCTCTCTGAAATCAATAAAAATATAATTTTTAAAAGTAACAAAAAAAAGTTTAGAAATATAACTTTCTGCTAAAGGAATTTGGAATATGTTAAACATGGATGAGTTTGTTTAATAGAACATTATTATAGATGTGTTAGGAAGTCTACCCATGGATATCCATGTTCACAGGGCATTAAAATGTTTGGCTCGGTGGATAGAGCAATGGCCTGTAGGTCCCAGTTTCAATTCCGGTTAAGGGCATGTACCTTGGTTGCAGGAACATCGCCAGTAAGGGGCGTGCAAGAAGCAGCTGATTGATACCTCTCTCTCATCGATGTTTCTAACTATCCCTCTCCCTTCCTCTGTAAAAAAATCAAAATATATTTTTTTAAAAAGTTCGGTGAAAACAGGTAATGCTACTTGTATATGCCTAGATGGAATTAATAGTTTCAGCAGGGAAGGAATCGTATCTTCAGTGGTTGGCTTTGTGAGTTCTCTCTGAGCCAGGTAATAACTGAACCTTGAGTGACTACTCGGAGCCTGAATTGGATTCCCTTAACTATTTAGACCTCCACTTACTAGAATTCCTAAAAAATACTACTAAGATGAGTATAGATTCTTTTTTTTTAAATTAAATCTTTATTATTCAGATTATTACATTTGTTTCTCTTTTTTCCCCTCCATAGCTCCCCTCCACCCGGCTCTCACCCTTCCCTCTACCCTTACCTCCCTCCCGTTGACCTCATCCATAGGTGTATGATTTTTGTCCAGTCTCTCCCTGTACACCCCTACCCCCTTTCCCTCTGAGAATTATCAGTCCACTCCCTTTCTGTGCTCCTGATTCTATTATATTCACCAGTTTATTCTGTTGATCAAATTTTTAATTTCCTTAATTTTTAGATTCACTTATTGATAGATATGTATTTGTTGTTCATAATTTTTTGTCTTTTACCTTTTTCTTCTTCCTCTTCTAAAAGAGTACCTTTCAGCATTTCATATAATACTGGTTTGGAGTTGATGAACTCCTTTAGCTTTTTCTTATCTGTGAAGTTCTTTATCTGTCCTTCAATTCTGAATGATGGCTTTGCTGGATAGATTATTCTTGGTTGTAGGTTTTGCTATTCATCACATTGAATATATCTTGCCACTCCCGTCTGGCCTGCATCATATCTGTTGAGAAATCAGCTGACAGTCGTATGGGTGCTCCCTTGTAAGTAATGAACTGTTTTTCTCTTGCTGCTTTTAATATTCTCTCTTCCTCTTTTGCTCTTGGCATTTTAATTATGATGTGTCTTGGTGTGGTCCTCTTTGGATTCCTTTTATATGGGGTTCTGTGTGCTTCCTGGACTTGTAAGTCTATTTCTTTTACCAGATGTGGGAAGTTTTCAGTCATTATTTCTTTAAA